>JAHZMZ010002948.1:0-23178 GCA_027743805.1 Lepidocyrtoides sp. E14 | reverse complement strand
TAATAATAACTCTATTCACTTCTTTCCTTTTCCATCTCTGATCATAACGGCGTCAGTATATAAGTACAAGCCATCTTTTTACATTACACCAGAAAAGCAGTCCATATACCCATTCAAGAGTCAGCCAGACAGCTTTTGTAACGTACTTGCTATCTTCAACTTCCTTTTCTCCTTAACATCTCTTTTCTTCATTCAATTTTCTCCTTCCATTTTTCTCCTTTCTAGTCTGCACATTAGCAACATAGCCAACAGCAGCATCTTCATGACCATGACATGGCACTGATGATGATGATGAAAAAATAGACACGTCATTATGCACACATGTGTATTTCTTTCCTTTTACAACCATGAGGAGGATCGTCAACAATGACGATAATGACAACGACAACGTGCCACATAGCAGCATAAAATAATGCATAACTTTGTCAAAAGAAATTAAATTGGTGGAAGAAAAAGGCACTTTTGCTCAAAGTGTCATCACCGTCGTCATCCTTTCAAGCTTCAAACTACACTGAATGCTACTTGCTACCTACAACAACCACTTAAAATGTGACAGCACTTGACTACTTGATCTGTCTGCCTTCTCTGCATAAAATTGCTTGCCTTCTACTTACGCGTGTGTATACGTTGTGGCTGTGAAGTGTGAAGGTTGTGAATACACACGTTTTAAAAAATCTAACGAACTAGATAGATAGACAGATGCGGAGAGTGGCGCTGAGTGAGAAGTCAAGTCTCCTCATGCTTATATATATATTTTTTTAAATACAAAATGAAACTGTCTATGACAAAATGAGACTGAGAGAGAAAGAAAAAAAAATCTTGAGCGTGAGAGGGAGGTGAAGGATAGGGATAAGAAGAAAGATGAGAAATTCCATTAAAGTAATGTATATGCATGTCTGGTCCGGAAAACGCCTACACGTCATGACCCTTTTAATCATCATTGTCTTATTATTGCTCACTTACTCCTCTTCTCTCTCTTTTTTTATTATTATTACTACCATGCATTAATATACATGTGATGTGAATAATGTCATCAGAAAGAAAATAATGGGTTTCGCTCCAAGTTTCGGTTGTGTAGAGAGAGAGGGTACACATTTTCCATGTAGTATTTTCTCCTCTCTCTCTCTCTTAAGAAAAAAAGAGGACGATGAAGATGACAGTTATTATGCAAAGCTATTAAGCAACTTCTAATGTCTCAATTTTCTCAGTTTTCTCATTCTCACAGAGCACAGTAGTAGCAGCATCGGCTTTCAAACTCATTATTTACATGTACGCAGCTTAAATATAATGTGTTTTGCCTACTAAAACATCATCCTTCACTCTTGATAGAGAAAGTTAGTGAATGAAAAGAAAAAAAGTGGAATCCTTTCATAGGAAAAATGTGTATTTGCTCCAAATTCCGTCTATCATGCCTTGAAAAACAACTCAAGGTAAGCGTTCACTAAACTTGGTATGTACAAGTGTCCAAATCATTGTTGAACTTTCACTCGCTCATTTTAATTGTAAACTTTTACCCTATACTTAACTTTAGAAGGGAATTTTTAACCGATTTTTGGCATTCCTTTTGACACATGAATGACGTATATTAGTAGTGAACTCTACCTGCTATCCTGTTTATCATCACCTCCATCTCTTTATTTTGTCATGTTAGATTACACCAGTTAAAATTATACCATTATTATTATTATCTCATCTACTACTCAACTTCCTCTATAAATAACTTTCACCCCCGCTTACCTCATTTTAGTCATTTTCTCATCAACGCTTTGTAGGCACTGTGCAGAAACTTGATTATGACTGCTACAAGCCTTAAATGAATTCTCTACATTTGTTATTATTTTTTTCTGTGTTTTCTCCAGTGTCAGTAAAAATTATCCGTGTTACTTCTCCCGTGTAAGTAACTTAACTATTCTCCACTTTTTTTCGCAAAACATTGTCTAATTATAAGTATAATATTGTCAGATGGATAGAATAGGCATTCTCTCGGTCCACTTAAAGATACCACAGGGAAATCTCCAGGATAAAAAAAACTATACACACTCACACGAGTTAGCTATACCTACTCTAAAATCCGTATATGTATGTATATATATTTTTTCTTTTTACACTTGGCTAACTCTTCTAGTGTTCCAACTAATTTTCTCTGTAACAGCAGATGTTACACGCGGAAATTACTACAAAAAGTGAAGATCCACTCAGTTTCTCTCTGTCCAACCGTATCTCTCTCGCTCTCGGTTACACATGCCGTGTCTATATATACTACCCATTTAAAAGGCACAAGGCCATCACTATCACATCACTTTGTGCAGAAAGACAACAAAGAGAGCAATAACCATATAAGATTAGTATGTTATTTGATACTCTCTCTCTTTTCTCTCCTTCTTTCTCATTTACGTGTTGTCGAAATGAACTCAAATCAGTTAAGTGTAACTGCCTACAACCTATATACACAAATGCCTACACTATATCTCCGCTTCTGTCTAAAACTAACTATGTAACTACATGACCTAGTGCTACCTAACTACAACAAGCAAATCTAAACTAAATATCCAGTAGGCCGTATGTATATCCGGCGCCATAATGCTGGATACATGATACACCTTTTTATTGTTCTTTTTCTATACTCCTTGCTTGTCTTTTCCTCTTTCCGCCAATCTGTTTGGAGACCCAGCAGAGTACAAAAAAAACAACAAATAAAGCTGGAGTTGATGCAACTCCATTTCATGCTATTCGGTTGTCTATGTCGGTCGGTGCTGTTTTTATTGTTTGGAATTATCCACCGAAAGTAAAAAAGATTTAGTCTGCCATGCCATCCTAGATATTTATTTCGAGGAGTAAAAAAAGGAGAATGGTTGGCTAGTCGGTCGCTACTTGTTTCTCTTTCTTTCCGCGTCAATTGGTGTTTCTGCTAAGCTTCTGCACTGTAATCAGTGGTGGTAGTATGGTAGTAGTGGTGAAAGGGATAAAAAAATGAAGGTGGCTCAAGGCCATGTGTGATATTAGATGACAATGAAAAGATAAAAGTCTCTTTTGCGTGTGTGTAGATTGAGTTGCTTTTAGTGCTGTTTGACTGTTGTGGAAGAAAAAGAGCTGCTTATTACTTTTACACGATTGCTTTTTTTCTTTCGTGGGGAGGAATGAGAGAGAGAGAGAGGAGAGAATCTTTTCTCGTTTTTTATGTAGGACGCTTTATCCATAAAATAAGGAGCACTGACAATGAGAATGGATGAGTAAGGGAGAGAGAGAGAGAGAGAAAGCTGTAATCTAGTCCCGTGGCAGGAGTAAGCAGCGGGAAGAAATAAACAAGTCAACGAGGAAAAAAAAATTTTTCGTGAAGGAAAACAGACACACAGACAAGTGAGCAATCTGCCTTTTCTCTTTTACGTTTTCAGGGCATTTTTCTAGAGGTGGATGAATACATAAAATCATAAAAGAGTGGGTGGGTGTTATTGTTGTGCGATGGGTGCTAAAAGTCCATAGCGTCTCATCTTCATCGTCATATCATCATGTATTCTTATCATTTTTATATTTATCTTCTTCTAGCCTAGCCACATGGATAATATATGATGGGGAGGTAAGTAAAAGTAATGGAATATGGAAGATAATCATAATAACCCAGTTTGAATCTTGTTTTCTATTATAATCGTACAACAGACAGCGGGATTTCTGGATAGTCTCAAAACTCAAAGCGCAATATCATCTCATCAGGACGCCACTATCTTCTCATATTTTTTTGTGCAGGTTTATCCGCAGAAAAAAATGATGGCTTGTTGGATGGATGGATGAATGGAGACTGGTGGTATTATTTTTCTTCTGTGTATATTTAATGTACAGTGTGGGATGTCGCCTGCTGTTATTTACAAAAAATGAGAATGAGAGAGTGAGTGAGTGAGTGGAGTGCATCGAGTAGTGGTATGTAAAAAGCTGAGTGTGTAATGTATGTATGATGTCATCTGCATGATTCACATCATCATAATCATCATCCCACATAACTGCTTACTACTACGAGTATGACTACAGTGACATTTTCTTTTGCGAAAAAGATTCCTTTTCAGGAAAGGAGACGGGAAAGTGGATGATGGCAGAGTGGAGAAGAGAGTGAAATGGAAAATAGTGGTGGTGGTGATGGTGTCAGTGGTTAAAACTGCTTTTCTCTGTTATCGTCGCAGTACATCTTAGTAATAACCAAGTCTTTGAAATGTGAAACCTCAAACAAAAAATGGGAGTGATATACGCACTGGGAGAAAGTACGCAGTAAAAGTGAAACAAAGTAAATCCGGGATAAAAAATAAATAAATACAATAATAAAAACAAACAGACAGAGAGATAAAGAGATTCGGTTACATACTAACTGCATACACAGAGCTGAAAGCTGAGGAGGAAATATGAAATGAAATTATAATCTAACTGTATGCTGCTGTTGGTATAGATGAATAGAAATTGACTGAAACCAGATATGCACGTCACGACCTTCCGTTTTCAGTATGGTGGCAGTAGTGACAATGACAATTTAGATTAAAATATTGTTGGATTTCGTTGTGACATGGAGCGCTTGGCTGGTTGAAAAGGGAACGTTGGTGATTTTTTGAAGGGTTTGTCGTTTTAATGACAACTTGTTAATAATGATGATCGTGTTCAAGAATAAATGTTTTATTTACCGCCGTTCATTTTAGTTTTAGTAAATTTAGTGATTTGTATATTGAAGGATCGGGTGTGATTGTCGTAATCAAGCATTTGCTTCGGACGGAATTCCTTAGGCTGAGGCGTGAGATTTGTACTTGAAGATTTACTACACAGTCTTCACTGTTACATTAAACATGTTTGAGAGAAAAAGTATAAAAGTAATGGAAGTAAAATTGTAGCATGTACACTTTAGTAAAACTTGCAGAATGACCAAAATGTATAGTAAATCATTAGGACGCGATGAAGTTCTTTTCAAACTTCCGAAACAATGACTACATGAAACTATTAATGCTGCTAGTGAGACTACATGTACTCGTTTTTTACTAAACGAACACTTTACAATCAGACACTACAACTCCTTCCGGTTCGTTTAAGCTATTTTGTTTGAAAATCCGATAAAAATTGCGACCACCAGACCGGATCTACGAAGTCAAGTTTTAAAAATTTCAAGTGCTCATATCTCGCCAACGGATCAACATTTCCATGGAAACTCAGCATATTTGGCTACACACCTATGGTACCTAGTACCTACTAATGGTTACTAGGACGACGAAATCTGAAATGTGCTTTCGATTTGTTGTTTATCATAATAAAAGATCGACATTCAATGTTAAATCCTTCTTGTGCTTTGTCATATTACCATCCAACTCGTACTTTTCATTATATCTGTGTTGTGTGAGCTACACTAACGTCAAATGTTTCTAGGGTTCCATAGTAAATATACGCAAATTCATAATTTTGCTTCAAACTAACACAAAAATAGGAAGCCAGATGCGAATGAAAAGATGCATGAAGAATTTATTATTTCTTTTAAATCAAGCATGAGTTAGCACCCATACTGGCATGTGTTTAAATGAAACTTAATTACCAGATTGAAAAGGTGTGGGTGTACAAGCTAACTTTCCATTTAGACTATGCAAATACCAGGATAAATTCTACTATCGCGTTATTTGCACGTTTACTCCTATATGTTACTGGTTTTCGTTGTATTTATTGAATAAAAGTGAAGTTGTGCCAAACTACTATTTTGTTCACGCTTACAAGCCACCAAACACAGTAAAAATTGAAGACACTACAATGTAGCTGTATTACAATAGAAATATCTTTCACAAGTGCATTTTTAACACTTGAAAATATATTATTGTGAGCCAACGTAATGTTATATGCAGATTCAGGACAAAATGTTTATTTCATCTGAATTTTCTATACTCTCCTCTTCCAAAAAGGAATAAGCAAACTCAGGAATTTTCCGTCCTTCACAGCAATCCAACTTTACGTCATGCCATGCATTTCAACCGTATCGAATTTGATAGCTTCTAGACGACACATGTACAACAAATGCAACAAAACGATAGTGACAACTTTTCTATTATTTCAACCCACACAGTATATGCACATGGAGTAGTACAAGTGGCATCATCGGCACCATTTCTAGTGCCACATAACAGGAAAAGGACAGATGTCAAATTGGCTTTGACAAGAACAAGTAGCTTTCCCTCGCTCCGTCTCCCTCTTTGTGGTTTTTTATTTCTTTTTTTTTTAAAAAAAAAGAAGTTGAAGTTGAGCCGAGTGCGCCAAGTACACGGCATGACGGTCTGTTGAAGCTTTAGTAAAGAAAGTGGAGAAAGGGACCACTCAAAAATTCAGCAAACACAATCATACCACAACATCTATGCCAGCAGGATCAAAGAAAGCTTTTTTTCTTTAGTATTTTTCCATTGTACATTTTTTGTATCATAAAACTTTCCAAAAAATTTTTGTGTAAGATTCAACCAAAACCTTGTAAAAAATATGTTAATAAGAATGTACATATTAAAATCCGTACTATAAAAAGACCATCTAGTTGACACTTTTCAAGAAGAAAATAAATATTACATGTATTTCAGAATTCCATCCTAAAATAAAATTCCTAGAGATGCTTGTTTTCCAAGAAATATATTTTTTTTCAGCTTCCGTCTCCGTCGTGTTCGTCAACAGAAACAACCAAAGAAAATCTCTTTTCGTCATCCCCATTTTTTTGAGCTTGCCCACATTTTAAAAGATAAAAAAATGAAATAAATGGGCTCAAAAACAGAAAAGCCGTAGCAGTAGTAGTAGTAGTTCGTACTACTGTCTTTGTGTTATTATCATCATTATCATATTTACTGCCGCAAAACACAACGCGTACGTATGTATGTACGTAGCATTCTTTTACTTAACAAGTAAAAATGGCGAACTTTCTCTTTGTTTGGGAGAAAGCACAATCACCCAAAAACATAAATAAATAAATATTATGTTTTTTCTTTCTTTCACTCTCTCTCTCTCTATTTTGTTGTCTTTTTTACAATAATAAAAGGAAAAATTTGCATTGATCCCTTGAGACAATTTTCTCTTTTCAGTGTTTGTGTGGTGCAAGTACAACAAATAGGAGAAAAAGATGCTCCCTCTTTTTTTCTCTGAAGAGAGGATAAATGAATTGAAAAAGAGGAAATGACATTATTACCCTATCTATATAGCTTTTTTGTGTGTACTCTAGTGTGGAATCCCACATCCCACAATTTTCAACAGAATAATATAAAAAAACACAAAATCGTACGAATAAACTTTTATTATTATTTTTTCTCCACTCATTTTATTGTTGTTGTTGTTGTAGTTCTATACTGACTGAATGCCTTTTTCTCTCCTTATTTATCTACCAATTCTTATGTAAAGTAGATAGATGCTTGAAGAAGAAAAAAATGAAAAAAGAAGAAAAACCCTGTACTCATCATGATGATCATGCTCATCACATCAGAGTCGCGTTCAGACATTCAAACAGGATAAAGGAAGAAAGTGAGCGGAAGCATCCGGAATGGGAAATTTCAGCAAAGGAGAAAAAAAATGAAAGGAAAAAAACGAGCAGAGCAGCAGCAGCGGCAGAAGAAGAATGCACATCTTAAAAAGAATCCATCTTATTTATCCCGTTCCTGTCATAGATAAAAGGAGATCTGCTACTGCTACTTTTATACATACTTATACTAAAAATTCTGTTTAGTACAGTTTTTTGTGTTGGGTACTGAGTAGAAACTAGGATTCATTCAATATAAAGAGCTTTTTTTCCTTGTGATGATGATCCTGGCGAAGAAGAAGCAGCAGCCTTTTCAAGGCATTTAAAAAAATCACCAAAGGAAAAAGGTTCTCACATTTCGTTTTGTATGCATGTATGTATGTACAGTACACAGAGAGGTCTACAGAGTCTAATGCAATGCATTGCCAAAAGTAGGATGTTTCAAATGAGTGGAGAAAACGAACAGAAAAAAACGAGTGAATCCTTAAAGCGCTCAGCCTAGTTGACAAGCAACTCACGTCTGTTGAAATTCATTGAAGGAAAAAAAATAAGAAGGAGGAAGAAGCAGCAGCAGCAAGGACTACATGAGAAAAACCAAAAGGAAAAGAGAAGAGCTTTTTCAAACTGCTTCTTCGTGTGGTGTTTCTTGTTTTTTCATGGAAAAAATATGAGAATCCTAAAAATCTCGTTTCATAACTTTCATTTTTTAGCCATTATGCATTTGAAAGGCATATTATGTATGTCTGGCTGCCTGACTTTGCTGTAACATCACACCCTTTTTTTCTGTTGTGTTCACAGCGAAAAAACACACATTGTTTGTGGCAGATCGCTTTCTCCTTCTCTTAAAGGAAAAAAACATTGCAGTGGAAGATTTTGTTTAAAAAACAGAAGAAAACTGTAGATGATGTGGTGATGATGATGATGATGATGATGATGATGACAACGACAACGATTCTGATGGGATGAAGCGGATGGGCTATAAATGAAACATGTACATGGAACTGAAAAAAATATCTCTCTTTTCCTTGTCCTTGTCATGCCATGCTACATTTTCTTCTTCGTTTTCCTTTTTTCCTCCCCCATCCCGCTTCTCTTTCTCTCAACTTTGTATTATCTTTGAGGAAAATAAACAGAGGAAGACGAAACTGGGTTAAATTCGTGAAAAAAATATCTCTAGTTTTTTTCTAGGTAAAAAAGATCATATCCTGTTTGTATGAAGTTTTGACCGTGGTGGAGAATGCCTAGGTATGAAAACGAGTCCCGTGAGACGACAGCCCCCTTTACCAATAAAACCTTCTCCGGAAAAACCTGCACACATTTATACCAGTGACCTTATGTACAGTAGCAGGGCTTAAATGAAAAAAGTGTATGGTTAGCAAATTTCAAAAAGACCTTTCTATTCAGCTTCATATTCTTTTCGTTCAAAAAAATTGTGAAATATATGGCAAATATTTGTCCAAATTCTCAAACAGCATTTTCGCCAATCATCTTTTCTTCTTCATTTCCTGGGATGATACTTCACACCTTGTAGACATTTGCTTGCACTATCTTTTTATGTCTATTTGTCACTCTACTTTACTGTTCGCAATGTGATGATGAAGATGATACTAGCACCAAGTTCCTATTTATTTTCCCTTTTGTCGTTCTTTTTGAAAAATGAGCCTATTCACACGTTTACAAGTGATATGGGTTGTCTCAATGTCATCATCATTTTCTGCCTCGAGAAAATTGCTCCTCTGCTTATATTTTCTCCACAGTGCCTATTTACTTGAAAAACCTACTTGCTCCCTCCCTCCTAACCAAACCACCAACTCATTTTTTATTTACGAATGCTGCTTAGCAAACCATGTATGAATCGTTTGAAGACTGTTGTACCTGCCGTCATCATACCATGCGTACCATGTGGCGTACCATGCGTAGTGGTAGCAAACAACCAGGCAAGTAAAAATCTCTCTTTTTAAAGCAATGGTGATGAAGACAGTGGTGGTGTCGTGTGGTGTCTGTGTGTGTGCACTGTGCAGTAGTAGCAGTATTGTAAGAGTAAAAGAAGCTGCTGTCTTTGTTCATGCGACATACTTTTCTTGATTGCTACCGCACTGGGATTTTCCTTGTAAATGTCAAGCTACAGAGGCACCGAAAAAAAGCATATTATTCCAGTGTCACTAGGCTTTAATTGGTCACTAGAATAAAATAGCAAAAAGAGGGTGGAAAAAGACAGCATATCCTTACTATTAGTTTTTCATATTGTGACGTGACGTTCAAGGTTTTTAATGCTTTTTTAATATTGCATAGCGTATCTAATTGAGTATATATATATGATACCTAATGGAGGGGGAAACGGTTCAGTACGCTACCATAGTGGTCAATTACACTTGTCTTGCACAGCTTGTTGTTTAAGCATTGTTTGTTTTTGCAATTTGTCCACTCAAATCGAAAAATGATGATAACGGGACGCAATTTACATTTTTTTCCTGTTATTGCCATTTGTTATGCCATTAGCAAAAATGACAAGACTATCTTGCTGCTTCATAGCAAAATGGTTCATTATACCGTCGTCGTCATAAATATTGTTTTTTTGAGAATTTTCTATATAAAGGATAGATACGCTTGCAGCTAGTGGAACGAAATCAATAAATTTTTACAATGAATTGGCGTCATAGAAGCTTTGACACAGTGGCATCGCAATTTTGTCTATAGTCACGTCACGTGTAAAATGTCAGTCAGTACTTGCTTTGTCGTCGTGGCGTAACTTCTGTTAGAGAAATAGGACCTGGATATTTCTACATTTTTCTGTTTAAAATCAAGGACGACTCAAGGTGAAGTTTCTTGTCTTGTCAGCAAACCATGCATTCACAACGTATCATATTATATTTCGGCCAGCATGTTCTCCTGATATTTATCATTATCATTGCCCACCTTTAATTTCGTTGAGCATGTCAACATGTAACTTCAAAAAAAGTCACATAAAACAGAGTCATCATCACAGACGTGTCCCTTGTGACTGAACGACATTATTATTACGACTTCAAAAATGACTTGGCTGCTCTTGACCCAAATATTTATTGCATCTAATTGCATTGAATTGTCTTGAATTGGTGTCAGTTTTAAAAAGTCAATTTATTTGAAGTCATCGAAAAGCATTTCAATAAAAATATGACTCCCAATAGATGGCTCCTTCACTTCAGTTTGTCATTGTGTAACACTGCCTTGTATCTTAATTTCTTCAATGCCTTTAGGATCATCATCTTTGTTTGTAGTGGTTACGGAGAAGTTTGTCACAAAGAGTAGTGGAGAAATATGATGAGAAAACCAAATGAAAATGTAAAAAGCATGGTTGATTTCCCAATGTACGAATTTCGCAACACTTTTCACAGTTCCCTCGGAAAATTTCCCCCTTCTCTTGATGATTAAATTTTGTTTGTGTTCCTCGAGATGTTCCATTTTTAGAACCTGATGATGTGATGATGTTGCTACTACTTTCAAACTCCTGTTTCAAAAGTTATTTCTGGGAAGTTGACAGAGTCAAAGGAAAATTGAAAAAAGTATTATGACTTTGTGCACATCATCATCAACATCATCATCAGAATACACAAAATAATCTCTTTGATATTTTCTCTATATAACCACACACGTCGCAAGTTTCACCTTCATGCCAGAAGCAACATGACTAGACTGAATTCTTTTGCTGCAAAAAACTTTCTTTTTTTTTGCTCGGGCGTGCGTTTGTCATACTTGTTTGTTTGCTATCAAACAGGATATAAAATAAGTCAACCAAACATGCCCAATTTACTAGTCAAACACACAAACAAACCACAGCATAATGATGGCATTGATCGTCAGTATTATCATGATCATTAGAAGATCAGAAAAAATGAACAAAAATACTATAATGATGGATGACACGGCTTTACAATCTAAAGTAACAGCAAATTATTTTGTAAAAAATATTGCTGAAAATTCGATACTGACTTACTGACTGACATATTCATTCACATTGACTTGCGCTGAGAGTTACGCATCACTAAACACAAAAAGTCAGCCGAGTGTGAAAATTATAGAGAGAGAGAAAGTGTTGCAGAAGCAGCAAAGATGAATGGTAAAATGACAGGAAGGAAGAGTAGACAGATGAATAGTTTGACTCATATAAATTTTTCCCTATTTCTCCCGTTTTATAATAATTACTCGTGTCTATTTACATCTTTAATAGCATTATGTACTTAACCTTATTATTATTTTAAGTCTATAGCCTACCTGACTGTATGATGTCGTTTTTCCATTATTCCTCCAACTCTGCCTTAATTTGCTTTTGCTTTCCTTTTTTATGCAAACGAGTCTTGTCGTGTTCGTTTTTATTTTTTTTGTTCAGGGATTTTCATCCCTATATTCTGTCCTGCTTGCTTTCCCCATTAATCTTCTTGTTTCAAACCTCTCGCCCACAAGACACATGACAATTGATGAGCCACAACAACAATAACACCTATGTTCTAACGTATTAGCCTTCTCTTCCTCTCCTTTTTCTACTTCATCTTCCTTCACTCATGCAAAAATAGCTGCCAAGCAGAGAATCTCTGAATAGGAAAGCTTTCTCTTAAAAAAATTTTTCTCCTCAGAGATTTCTCATCACTTGTTTTTTTGGACCTTGTCCTCCCTCCTATTTATATGCCTTCTTTCAGCTCAACTGATCGTGCATCAGTCAATGTCTCGGGGTTCATCCTGGTAAAATCAATCCTGCTCACGTTTTCTACATCAGCAGCAACACCACTTTCACTACACACTTAAGACCATAACTAAGTAAAAGAGAAAATCTTCTTTATTCCTTCAAGAGAAAATCGTCCTGTCCCGCATTTTTTATTTATTGTCATCGTTTATAATAAAACCATCATTGTACTTTACATGCTTCTTAAAATATATTCTATATATGTCTCCCCTCCCGTCCTTTTCTACAATTCTCAACGCTACCACTACCACATTCCAAAATATTGTGACATTGCCTCAGCACAATGTTATTTGCACATGGCCATTTATATTATTTATTTTTTCTTTCCAAAAAAAACACAAATAGTCTCCTGCTTCCTCCTCAAGTGATCGTTTCCCTACTCCTCGTTCCCACTCATTTAATTTCCCGTAAAAGGCCCTGAGAAACTGTAGAAGAGAAAAAAACAAATAATAGTTATTTGCACATTTTTTTCTCTTCTTTTATCGTACACTCTCTGTAGTAATACATTATCTCTATCTGTCCATTTTTTTCTCTCTAATTGCTTGTCGAGCCGTGTACTCTTTTCCTTGTTCAAGCAAAAACGTAATTGTACTGCCGCAGTGTGTAATAATGAACGTGTAGTATATTTTTTTGCTTGAGTAAAAAATGATGTTGCACTTGGGTGCACTTTTCCTACTACTACTACAAACTGTTCTCCGCACACAACTTTATTTTTTTTCCGGGAATAAATGCTAACTAACGTTTTCCACTAACTTTGCTTTTTTTCTCCCCTTTAGTTTCAACAGTCCTTTCCTAAATTGTCTGGTAATTTGAGAGTAAACCAATTTTCTAGACGGCCACTACTACACCACCAAGCTGCCACTGCTGCTACAATAAAAATAATGTTGACAGGAACACAGCAGTAGCGTTACATCTATTCTCTTCTTCTCTTTGATCCTTTTCGTTTAACTTTAATTTCTTTTCTGGGGACACGGAGGAAAAGAGGGAGACAGACAAATAACAAGAGGAAGACTAAAAAGGCCGTTAAATAGAAAAGTCACGTAACTTGTTTTAAAAGGCTAATTTTTCTTGTCGTTGGAGACACTCTGCAAAAAAATACATACAAATTCAGTAATTTCTGTACCTATTTATAGCTGCTTGAATCAATACCACCAAAATATAATGCTTTTCATTTTAGTTCTACTACTACAACTTTCGAGAAGAATTTTCTCTGCAGTAGTGGCAAAGAAAAAAAATCTCCCTTCCTTTCAACTCCTATCTTATCATCTGAAGCCGCAACATGTCGTGTCGTGTGGTGGTACATATGTACATATTTAACGTAAACGACAAAGACAAAAGCAAGCTTTTGAAGAGTTTATTGGAATGAAGGTCATGAATGAATCTTTCTTTTCACTTTTTTTCTACCGAAATGGGTCAGTCAGCACAGAATGCTACTAAATTTAGAAAAAATCACGTAATCGTGTGTGCCACGCTATGCCACATTGCGTCACGTAAAGCAGTAAGTTAACTACCACTTATTTCCTTTTCTTTCTTTGCCGTACCAGCAAATCTTATAGATTGTTCATTGGTTTTATATTATTTCTCAATGAGCAATTTCCTCAATCGTTCAAAAATCTATGCAGTTTTATGTGATTTTCCTTCCCAGTTCTGGTTATGCTGCTGTTAGAACTGTATATACCAAGAAAAGTCATTAGCAGCTGAGCCCAGAAACAAATAACCAATTTCCTTAAAAACTCATAGTTCTGAATTGGAATGGCTGTAAAGTAGGTATTTAGTATTCATTTTCTTTTCTTGGAAAAATGAAATGAAGGACAAACAAAAGAATTAATCACAGTGCGGTGACGGTGGGAAGTGATTAAGGAAACCTTTATTTTATTTATGGCTATTGTTCTACTGAAGCATAATAATAATACATGGGAGCATTTTCGGTTGAAATAATAATTATAGCACTGGAGAGCTCAAATTTTTGGCAGTGAAAAGTCAAAAATACACAATGGTAGATTTTTTTTACTGATGTGCCAATGCCAGTTTACTTTACTATACACACGTGTTTCCTTTTGGCGATTTTTCTCTGTTGCCAGCGGTATGTAGCTGCAAGGTTTTGTGTGTATTATCAAGTGATACGCTAAACAAACCAGCACATGAAACAGCAACAATTCATATTTTATTTCACATGAGAAATACAATATTCATGCACGTAGGTAGAGAGTATTTACACATAAGCCTTATTATTTTTGGTTCGGCTCTGAGAGAATATAAATGTATTTTTCTATTTGGACTTGGCACTACAAAAAACGATGCAGCAAAATAAAAGGAATAATTTAGAAGGCTGGGCTGCTACTGGACAGGACTATGGGTGCGCCTTTACCATTTCGCCTGCAGAAATATATTTTAACTGTATAGCAGCTGGAGAGAAAATTAAATATTGGACACCTACATGGCAGCAAAAACTAGTAGGTTGGCAGTATTTTTTCTTGTATATTTTTGGATGGGTGCTGCTAGTGATCATATCGTCATCATTTTATCATCACCATGTACATTTCTGCCACTATAGCTAAGAAAATACGACACCGACTTTTTTTGTTAGTTTACCCTTCTTTCCCCACAGTTCTCTTTTTCATTTCTCTCTATTTATATTCCGTGTCCCTCCTCCTCTTCACAAGAAGTGTATATTTGCCCAGCAGTAGCAAGGCTAAACAGCATGACACACTTTTTTGTCGAGTGAGAGAGAGATTGTCTGATTTTTCCAAGTCTGTATTATTTCAAAGCCCACACACACACTCATTCAAGCGTTTTCATATGTACATACATGCAATGTCATAAATACAAAATACGCACAAAATATCAAGGGAAAATAACATAAAGTAGCAAAGAGGAAGAGAAACCTATGGTCTATGCCGACGGTGGGTATAGTAGTGGGTGATGATGATCACATTAGTAAGTTATAACAAACAAAGACGAGGAAAAGGGTGACGACGACGGTGATGAGTTATGGTCAATGTTCCCGTGCCAAGTACCAAACGGCACCACCTCACAGGTACTGTTATGATGTCAGCAATTGTTGTGTCGTTCTTATCGGCCACAGTAGTCATGTTCAGTTCAGCATACATAATGTAGGCACACACATTGATTTGGAGAAAGGCGTGTTTTGTGGACCAGACAAAATACATGTTGTTTCATATTATGCATGTATGTATGTATGCATGAAAAAAATAAACCTTAACTTGTAGGTCATATATATGTGCTGGAAACCCTTTGTCCAGCTGTTGAAAAAAAAATTGCTCAGCCCTTTTGGTGTAATGCCAGGAAAAGTAATTCTTTTGAGTAAGTGGGAGTACACGTATAGCTATTAGTAGTATTAGTATTAGAAGTTAAAGCTTGTAGGGAAGTTTATTTTCCATGCTGCTTTTTCTACAAAGGTTAACACAATACTCTTATGGTGGTGGTTTCAACAATTTGTGTAGTAGTGGTGAAAAGAAAAAAATATATGCACACCCTTTGGGTGGCCACTCTGCTTTTGATGACGATGATGATGATGACGAGACGAGACGTCGACGAGGTCAACCTCTAAAAAAATGTTATGCGTGTTGATGCTTTTTATTTATGCATGTCTAAATATTAAATTATGAATGCATATAGGTAGGTATGTAAAACGTACATATGTGAATATATTATTATTATTATGTTGAAAATTAGTCCAACTTACAAAGTGGAGAGAAATAATGCAACGAAGTGGAGTGGAGTACGCTTCTACATTAATAAAAGTATTATTTCATGCTATTATGTTTTTCCACTAATACTTCTACCGCTGTGCAGATACTTAAAAAAATAGTCTCCTTCTCTCTAGCTTAGCATTTCCAATTGGGAAGAATTTGTAAAGTAGCAACAACAAAGCTTAATAATACAAACACACACATACTTTGTGGAGGTAGAGATGTACAGACATGAAGGGAGAGAAAAGAAAAAGTTTCCCTTGAAACTTTATTCCTCTATAAGCTGGTCGGCTTATTCATAAGCATTGAAACAAACATAATCACAGGAGCAAGAGAAGAGTAAGTAGAAAATGAGAAGTGGTATTTATAGGTATGTATTTTACGGGGAAGAAAATGAAATAAGTCTGTGAGTGTAGGAGAGAGAGAGAGAAAGAGTAAGACAACAAGAGGTATTCACGTACTCTCAGCGGTGGCGGTTGGACTTAATATTATCTAGTTTGGTAAGTTAGTGCATGCAAGTTTTAGTTAGAAAACTTTGATATTTACGCGTGTGTATATAGTAAGTAGGAGTGTGAAAATGGGAGTAGTAGAAGAAAAAAAAGTTTCTCTTATTCAAACGAATTATTCATTTTCTCTGGTGATGATGAGGGTGGTGGGCGGGTATTAACTGAAAGTATTTTGTTGAAAAGTACTTAAATTAGATTTACACAAAAGGAAAGTCGCATGGATTTAAGTAAATAAGTAAAGTATTTAATGTAAGGTGTATGTGTGTTGGCATTGGCATGTTTCTTCTCTTTTGCTATCGAACTCAAATTATTATAGACTTTCGTAAGAGGTTCTTTGGTAAGTACTAAAAGTTTATTTATCGGGGTGAAAAGAAGGGAAAGAAGATAAGGGGATGATGAGGGAAGAAGGCAAAGTTTAGTAAAGATTTAGGGTAAGAGCATTATGTGAAAGTTAAATTTCTGTCGTTGAATAAATGTTTTTACTCTGTTAACTCCACTAAATGTTAAAAACTTTCTCATTAAAACAAAAAGAAACGGTTTGATTTGTGACTTTCATTGACTTCAAATCAATTGTTGGAAAGTTTTTCAGGTTTATGCAATTAATTTCTGGAAAAAAGTATGACTTTAGTTGATGCTTAGAATAAATGTTTTGATAAAACATTTGTACGCCGACAATTTAATTTACGGCACAGGGCTGAACACTTTTGTTGAAGGTGAGCAGTATTTCGTAAAGGGTAATTGATGCAGATGTATCTGCGGTAAAGGTGTACACATACATTTGTAAAATGCATCCCTTTATACCCCTCATGGCAGCAAGTAGAGTAACTAGTTACAGTACACTTAATATTGCTTAAACTCTGCTGACGTCGTGAGTAGAGCCACCCATTTAATTTGTCCACTACCCACAACACCAAAAACACACTTTCTCATCCGATGAGTAGAAAAACCACGAAAACCAAAGCTTGTTGCTAAAAGTGGATTACACACCCGCAAATCAGTCCTCTTTTATTGCTACAAATTTAATTAAAATTTTCCCAAACAGTTTCGAAGGGATAGTAAAAGCAGACTCGTAAATCAGGTGAGTTGGTTTGGTGCGGTTGCTATCTCGGCTTTCATCCTAAATTCGGGTACTGTAAAATACACACACTGTGTGTACACAGCGCAACGCTCTCTAAATAATAATATTGTTAGCAGTTAGCATTGCTACATCCAACTACAAAATTTGTAGTATTTACAAATAAATAAAGGGAATTCTATTACAAACTGTGAGTAATAGTGAAAAGGTCGCAGTTTGTACCTACACAATGAAGCGACATCCTATTATTAGAATCCTAATCAGTCGCTGTGAAAATCGTCCACGCCTCCTCACCAAAACAAGAGCAAGTTTATATGTCTACGTGGTTAGATTAGATTAAATGTTCAAACCCAAACGAAACAATGCACACGCTTGTCTAACTTATCACAAATATTTTATCTAATTATTAAATGCACTGCGTACCAACTGCAGAAAGTACTAGGGAAAATCTTGACAAAACCAAATATACCTACAGTCATAATCATCACAATACTCATCTCCATAAACCTTCTATATTTTAAAAATAATGATCATTACTCCACGTCACATCTCGTAAAAGCAAAATCCCAATTTCAACTAATCAAAATCTACACAACTCTGAGGCAATAAACACCATCCTTGACTTACTTCATCGCAACTCGTTAGAATTCCTTTTCAGTCACAGAAGCATAGTGTTTTTCGCCTGAATAACTGCAAATTAAATGCATGACTTCCTTGCACTATATATTTCTGCTACAATAATTTACCAAATCAATCATATTTAATGTGATTGGACAAGTTTCTACTGCAAAATCTAAGCCAAATTAAACCACAAGAAATGCATACCTCTCCCCTAGGGAAAGATTTCCTATATATCCTTTACACAGGTAGGAAGAATCTTAATGAGCTGATCACAAGTTTATAGTTCTAAGCATAACTACTACATATTTCATCCAAACGATCTGCATCATTATCTCTTCAATAATAAATAAACACATGTACAGCTGATAACAATATTCTTCCAATTTTAGAATAATGGCATTGAAAATACAATTGAGAGGAAATATCTACAACAAAACACTAAAAAATATAGATTTTTTTATGATGATAATGAAGTTTTATATTATAGACAGACATCCAAAAACACCAGCAAAAATTTTCAGCTTCATGCCTGTCTGTCCTCCTCTCTCCTTCTTTTTTGAAAAGGCAGATGCCTCGCTTTCTTTGTGTTTGTTTTTCATGTGTGTGTGTATGCATTTCCAGATGAAAACACTCTGTTTTTGCCTGAAAGAACCTTCAGTTTACACTATTCATTCACTACACACCACATGCACATCACACCATTTTACCTTGTTATATAAATGTCCAAATCTTTTATCAGAGACAGAGTCATTAGTGGAGTAGTGGTGGTGGTGGTAGTGGCGGCGGTAGAAAGGTAGTAGAAAAAAGAGTGAAAGTGAAATGTTGTAACAGAGAGATGTGTTATGTGAGCGGCATGTATCATCATGATCATCATCATTCACCATCATCATCATCATCCGCGGCATCATTACTATCATGAATTTCACCATTTTCCCTGCCTTGTTTTTATATTACCCTATTTTCTATCCTAGTCCCAAGTGCTATTTATTTCTGCCATGTGTATAAAATGTATAATATGACGATGAGTAGTGACGAGTACGATATGATGCATCCATATCCATGATGATGATGATAATAATAATAATAACAACGCATATTACAACAAGGAAGGAAGATGACTATTAATGGCAGCAATGGTACTACTACTGGAAAAGGAAAAGAAGAAAAAGGATGGAATTCTTGGAATGGCCTTTAAAGCTTGAGTTGTTTCTGCTGCTTGATGATGATGACGATGATCGCTATCATCCATTTTATTTCCCCTTTTCCCATTGCGGAAAATTTGCATGAGAAATGCCGCCCCTGTTTGTTACTACTACGTACAGAGTATGATATGCCGTGATGATGATGAGGATCATCATCATCATCATGTTGGAATGAATGAGTTTGGTAGAGATGAAGAAGAAGAGAGAGAAATTTTTTCAGCTACAACAATAATAACATGTTAGAGTGTAGTATATAGAAATAATATTAATATAGATGGGTAGAAGAGATGAGAAGATGCAAGTTTTGGTTTAAGATGCAGAGAAGGTAGAGAGAGGAAGGATAGCAGTAGTAGGATGTGAGGTGGATCTTGTATCTGGAATAGAGTTAGGAAAGGAATGGTTCTCTTTGGAGACTTTTCCAAGTCATAAATCACCCAGTCTTATCAGAGTCACTAGAGCTCACCTAAAAAAATTTGCTTGAAAGTTAGCAGCAAGAAGAAACAGACCAAGGTAAGGATATTATGCCAGTCGAAGTAAAAGCAGAGGAAGAAAAGTCAATACTAAAAGGACCCTTGTGATGCAATGGGACTGGGATGCTATGTATTCCAAAAAAAATGTAGAGGGACAGTCCCACGATCCACTTTTACCCTACCGCTGAAAAAAAAAAACTTTCCTCTTTGGAAGAAAATTACAGTTTGAGAGGAAAGAAAAAGAGACAGAGTAACAGAGTGTGATATTATGGAATGTTGAGAGGGAAGGAAAAGTCGGTTTGAGACAACAAAGGAAAGTCAGCGTTGGGAAATGGTGAGAGGAGAGAGAAAAACAACTAGGCGTTAAGAAGAACAGAGAAAAGTAGAGCGGACAGTTGAAGGTACAAAGTTCTATAAAAATACGTGTGGGATTGGGATTTGAAGCATTTGGTAAGATTGTAGATGGAAACAAGTTGGATTTTCATTTTGTAAATATCTATGCTATCTATGTTTTTTAATATATTTAATGGGGTTCCCCATATAATCGGTATATCTAAACTTTATGACCAGGTTGGCTAATAACTAGAATCATAAGTGGTATAAAATTTTGGAAACATTTGAAAAAATATCTCCCCTGTCGTTTGATTTATTTTTTCTGTATCTTTATATTTAGATGTATCATTTTTCTTAACAATGTACAATAACGTACCTACTAAAATAACTTGCAAGGCAAATTCTACGACCCAATACATAATTTACAGTTGAATTAATCACACTTCTGTTCAAACTAATCTTCTCGCTGTCAAATTCTTTTCAAGTGCTGGAAATCGAATCAACCGTGATTAAAAACAACATCGTTATAGTATAAATTTTTAATCAAGTTTTACGTTTCGCTTCAGAGAAATAATCCATTAAGTAGTATATATGTAACAATATGTACCTATCTAGAAGATAGAACAAAAAACTAGAGAAAATATCATTAGTAGAACTTTTCCTCTCCAAGCTTTGTCTATTTCTACATTACTTATCCCACTTGCTATGTTACATTATCCCACTCAAAATCCACAATTTGCTTGAGTTATGTAAAGTCGTTGAGCGTTGCTAATTTATTTGTTATGTACACGAGCGAAAGTAAAAGTTACTACTACTGCAATACCCGATGCCAATACAAATAATACAATTATATACCAACATGAAAACAAAAGCCCGTCAATGCCAAAGCAAGGTACAACAACAGTATAATATTATTTGCGATGCATCGCATGATATAAAAAAGTGAATCATGGTAGCGATCATAAAATACCAATAATGTTCACCCTGAAAATTGGCAGAACGGAAAGTTTCCCTGTAAATCAACCGCTTATCTCATCAATGACATCCTTTTCTAATAATATTCATCGCGGAAAGTTGCATCCTGCCTGACTAAAACAACTTGGAATACCAAGCCTGCAGATAAAAGAGAAGAGGAGCAATCCGAAAGTGTAAAAGAAGGAAAACTTTTTGGAAAACGTTAGGGCAAGTAACAAGCATGTATATCTTACATCCCCCTTCTCTTTCCCTCTCTGTATTTTATTCCATTTTTTTGCATCTATACGGTGTGCCAGACTGAAAACGATAATAATAACAATATGCAATAATGCGCCTCCGTTGTTGTCGTCGTCATCCTCTCCTCCAAACTGAACAACAGTGCTACATATTTCTCCCAACTTAACTTTCTTCCTCCTTTTTCCCCACCCACTGACTCCCTTATTTTGGCAATCAAATTAGCATGTGAAGCGGTGACTTTTCTCTCACAGAATACTTCCAGTATTAAAATATATTCCGCATGCCTCGGCCTGCATTAGTGACCTACTTATTATTTCACCACACACTACCACCACCAACCAAATACGTTTGTCCAATAATAATAATAATAATCTCTCTCATCCAATTGCATAATAATCCACTTTCCCTATTCTCCTTTTTTTCTACGTATTTCCTAGCTTGCATAGTTGCCTTCAGTTTCTCTTCCATGACATGGCTCCTGATATTATGATGCTCCCTGGAGAAATTCAATTAGACTGGAAATAACGACATTTTCATAAAAGAGCAGAAGAGATCGAGGTGACGAGAAGTATGCATATAAAACCGTACACTCACACACATCATGACATGGCTCCTGCTATTATGATGCTCCCTGGAGAAATTCAATTAGACTGGAAATAACGACATTTTCATAAAAGAGCAGAAGAGATCGAGGTGACGAGAAGTATGCATATAAAACCGTACACTCACACACACACATACACGAGGAGTGTATCACATCACATCACCCAATTTACTTTTCTTATTATTGCCAATATATATTTTTTTGTTAGAAAACGTCATTTGCATGCATCAAGTACTTCTTAAATAGTTATTGATAAGATGCGAAACTATTATGGGTCATAATGTAATCTTCATCACGTCATCAACGTGCACAAAATTAATCGAAATAGTAGTATACTGAAGTGCAGACATAAGTAGCAATAATTAAATATTGCATCGCATCACCATTCAGTACAGTTATCTTTTCTTCATGCTCCTTCTTATTTCACTTTGACTCAATAAACTAAATTAACATGCAGATAGTTTGGCAATAATAATAATAAAATTACGTAATGTGCAAGGCTTATATAGCATTTATGAGTATGTGAGGGAAGGTAGCAACAACGACAACAATAAAAGGTTAAAGTTTAGCTCGTGTTATTGCTTAAGTTTGTGTGGAAAAACAAGAAAATCGACCAATCCATATTATTATTATTACAATAATTATTGGCACCATTATGACCGTTTGGCTCATAATACATAGAGAGAGATACGACGAGCGAATGCCTGCAAAAAAAAAAAAAATGATATGGCTAATATTGTATTTGAGTGTAACTCGCCGATGCTAAAAAGTTAGGTATTTGTTATCGATAAGACTCGCCATTAAAGTTGAAACAAGTGCTTAAAAACCGAAAGCAGATAAAATCAATACAAATATTTTGGAAACTACTAATCTATTCGTTTTCCTGTTTCAAAAAAGTTATTATGCTGAGTATATAATATGCGCATATTATGTTGGCCATATATGTGTGTACGCTACTTGCCTCTTGGCTATACCCCTGGTTTTTGAAAGGCATGTAGTACTGAAATTAATATTTCACCTCGCATTTTTAAATCATGACAAGCCAAAACCATACCTAAATTAAAACGCAGCTGTGCTAATGTATGAAAAATAGCCATCAATTTTTTATGTTGGCCAGCAGCATAACGTTTAAGTATGATAAATACAAAATCAATCAGCCATCAACAGTATTCGTCACGACATGAGTATTAGTGTTTAAAATTGAAAAGATTGAAAGTAGAGACAGAATACGTATAG
>JAHZMZ010002947.1:0-16639 GCA_027743805.1 Lepidocyrtoides sp. E14 | reverse complement strand
GTGGCATCATTGCCAAAGTGTCTCTCTACCTGTCGCGGCCTTGGCCATAGTTAAGTAGTATTCTAGATGGTATATGGACTAACTTGTACCTCTGTAAGTCGATCTCTATGGAACCCAATGAATGATTAATATAGAGTAAAGTCTACATGTAATAAGAAATGTCCGCAATAAAGGAATAAATAAGTAAATAAATAAATTCTCAACATATAGTAAAGGGAAAGTCTCTGCATTACAATTTTAACTGTTAGAATTATAATAACTAAAAATGCACGGGTTACTAGTGTATCATAAAATTATACTATGAAAACATTTTTGAAAATGTTTGTTTTTTTAGCTGAAGTCAGTGTCACATTTTTCAAAAATAAATATCACAGTCAGTTAGCTGATAAAAAAATTGCAAACTAAACTCCGCTTAAAAAGGCACGGATGGAGTGGACTCAGTCCTTCTAAACATTTAATATCGCTTAAATATTAATGTAAAATGTTCATGCTGATCGTTATGTTGTCAGGAATAAAGTAAAATGTGCGCGCTTATTGTTTTGTAATTACATTAAAGGATGGGTAATCGCCTGTGTGTAAATTTTGGACAATTTAGTATTAAGATTAAGCTTAATAGTTGCAAATCAATATTACTTATAAAATTTTAAACGATTCAAGAAAACAACGCCTAATTTTTATTTTTAAAAACTGAACTAGTTTTATGTGTCATATGCGAGTGGTATAAACGTTTAACATTGAACGAAAACTGCTACCGTAGTACCAGCTTTTATTGAGCTCTTATTAAGTATTGAATAAGCTAGCACTAAATGTAACATATGATACAGACAATTACCCTTAAATAAAAAAAACAGTTCTTAGCAAGCATGTAACAAATAACTTAATATTACGGTAATTTTTTAAATTTACAATTCAATTTGATCAACTTTTATAAAGTTCTATTTCGTTTCGGTATTTACATCTCATCTTCCGTTTACTTTTCAAGACATTTCAATTGTTTTATACATCATTTTTTAGACAAAAGTGCTTAATACTATTCAGTCTTGTCCCAGGGGTCAGATTTTGATCCCCAGGGGGTCGAAATCTGACCCCTTCATGGGGGTCAAAATCTGACCCCTTCAGAAAATATTTTAAACGGGTCAAAATCTGACCCCTAGGGGTCAAAATCTGACCCCTTTAAAAATAATATATATTAAAAAATAAAATTTAATTTAATTAGAAGAAAACGCGCCATCAAAAAAATAACAAAAAATACGCATAATAATCAGAAAAAAATATGCATTTTCTGGCATTTTTTTTCTTTAGGATAGTGTGTGCGCGTTTAAAGTTATTGAATTTATAAATTTTAAACACAACAAAATTTATATCTAACCAACCACACGATAGAAATTTGTTTAAAGTTATTGAATTTATAAATTTTAAAGACAACAAAATTTATATCTAACAAACCTCACGATAGAAATTTCTGATTTTTTCACAGAAATTCCAGAATGTCACGATCTTTTCAAATATGCAAGAGTTTTTTTCCACCGATGTACAGTTTTGGTGTTATAATAAAAAAGACTGCACAGTTACCACTAAAACGACATACCAATAAATTACCACACGAAAACTATACGTCAGCGGAAAAAAATGTTTAAAAAAAATGTTTTGACCCCCTGGGGATCAAAATCTGGTTCCCATGAAGGGGTCAGATTTCGACCCCCTGGGGGTCAAAATCTGACCCCTGGGACTAGACTGTAGATAGGTACCCGAGGAAGAAATTGCAACTCAGATGAAAAAAGCGTTAAGAGAAAAAGTGCTCAAAAAGTGTAAGCGCTGCTGATGGAAATGAAAGAAAGAGGGAGAAAGGGAATGCGAGCAAGAGAAAAAGTCCTCGGGCTCGCTTTCCCTACTGTGATGAGCAATGGTGTATCAAGCAAGACAGTCATATTATATTACTTTTAATATTATTATATCCACCATCTCACGACTGTATAGTAGGTTTTCTCCTAGTCCGACCAATAGTATATCCTTTTTTTCTAGAAAAAGTCAGCATTTTCAATGTGTATAAACCAAAGAATACATGCATACATATACCCATAAAATGACGACATGGACCACGGTCTCATAAACATGTTTTCTTTCATTGTATTATATTGAAAAAAATACTAGTCTACATTTGGACTTTATACTACTGACATCCCTGCCACCGCACTATACCAAAATATTTTGTTCATGCATTCTGTGCAATACCAAAGTCACCCCTGTGCAATGATGTAACGAATGAGTAAGGAGCCCCGAAAAAGTATGAAAGTGAGAAAAAGTCCTTCTATTATTTCTTTCTGGTTGTATTTGAAAGTATGTTCTTAAAACACTACACCCTTTCTCTTTCTTGTACATAACACAATTTTCCGTCTTCTATTGTGTGTACGACTTTTGTGTGTGCGGGTCCATTTTCCAAGTTTATACATGTGCACCGTTGAAAGCATGTAATAAAAAGCGTGTGCTTGAAACAACTTTTTAGCACACACAAAAAAGACTGCGATCTCGTTGCACATTTACCTACCAGCTAGTTACTTTTTTTCTGCTTGCTGTTTTCCTCTCTCAGAATACATAGACTATATATAGCGTTGTCTGTGGCATTTAACGATCCTGTAGATAATAGGGATGTGTAGGTGCTGTTTTAAGAGCAGTTTTAGTGTAGCCGTCCTCTGGCTAACAACCTCTGCTAATGAAGCTATTATTATTATTATTATCCTTTTTGTAAGAGTTATATGAAACCATAATGTAATCCAATATATATTTATGATTTGGATAGATATACATAAGTACTTGTGCATATTATGTACCTATGTACATTGCATTGACATGACCAAAATCTGGCTCACTTATCCCTCACACAATCATTATTGGATAGCCTCAAGCCCCACTTCATAGCCATGAATAATATGTAGCTTCCTACTAGATGTTTATTCCACGTCCTTCCATATTCTTCTTTTCATGTAGCTTTGATTAAATCCAATGAAAATCTTTCCGCTGTCTAAGCAAATGATAGTGCATCGGATTTCTATCCGCGTAGTAATAGAATATAATAAAAAAGTGATGTTTTATCCAACAAATAAGTTTGTAGTCTCAGCCAATCAATGCAGTTCACTCAAGTGAAGAGACTGCACCAGCAGCAACTTTACTTGTGCTACATCGAAACACAAGACGCATATTTATTGGGCTGTTGTGATAATACTGAAGATTTATATGAATAATTCTGATCTGTAGTAGATGACTAGTGTTAAATAGAAGAGTTAGCTGCCTGTTGAGTTGTTGCAAAAGCAGCAATAATATTTGTTTTGTTGTGGCGAGAGCGCAGCTCCAGTTGTTGTCTAGTTAGATTTAGAGTTTTATGAGCGTATCACACTAAAATTCGCTAGGGTTGGCTCACTAATGAACGTGTGTATTTTCATGCTCCAATTTTAATGAAAACGGATAGTGTTAAAGTGTAAAAGGAGAAAATGAAAGTAATGATGTTTTGTTGCCTAATACTCGTGCCATTTCTGTACCCAACCAATACCATTTCGATGAAAATCAGCTAGTAGCAGTGATAATTGCCAGAGAGGGTAACGAAACAACAATACACCCACTGCACTGGTGGTACTTGAAGTGCATAACTATAGTTTACTTTAATAATTATCATGGTTCTTGTATTAGTCCTATCAGATTTATTTAACTTTATGCATGAGATTGCTCTCAATAAGTCTTTCAAAATTACTATCATGCTCCTGATGTTTTAAATAAGTGTGAAAAGTCTAATCAGGAAAGAAATATACAAATCTAAATAAGTACCTGACATAGACCAACGGAAAGATATAGATATTCATTATATGTATTTTGTTCTCTTTGGATCCTACCAATGCGCATAAATCCACTTATATTTCCATGAATTGTTTGGAAAATTCAGTGCTTCATAAAAAATGAAAAGCCATTTGAGCATTTTTTTTACAATTCAACAAAACACACTCAGTGTCGTTTTTCTTCCTGTTTGCTTTCTATGCTTAAATAGTACACCATGATTTTAGTACTAACACTACAACTACTGATGCTTCGTTTGCTGATTGCTTCAGTTCCAGTGAAGTGAACAGGCCTATAGACATTCATTGTTCTTTTCAGGTTCTTTGACAAAAGAAGTATGCAGGGGTAGCAAGTGCACAATGCACTGCATATATGTACACATATATGGAAGGAAAGATTTTGCAATGATTTTTCAACCACTTTGCTTGATGCTTTTGTATGGAAGTGTATGACAAATTCCCAACACGATAAAAACAACAAAACAGGTTACCCAGTTTCCGCTTTTCTTTTGTGTTGTGAGTACTAAAGAAAAATCTCTCGCTCTTCGTTCATAACTGTTTTTACAGTTGTGTGGTACGTGCACAATGATGGTGTCATTATGGCTTTTTATCTACAAACTTTATACTTCGTGCATACTTATGTTTATGCATTTTCATCTCTGTGAAAGTTTTTTAAAAAGCTCTCAAGATTTGGGTAATTTCAGCCCTTGCTTACCGCACTGATGAGCACATTTGTTGTACCACACTTTACGAGAAAGAAATTGTCGACAGAAAAAAAAAGATTCTCGCCTTTCTGTTAAGCTTTCTTCTGCTTTATAACTTTGGTGTGTTGCCTTCCTAGCTGGGAATTTGGGTGAAGGTTGAGTGATGATTTTTTTTTCTCGCTCAAAAAACTAAAACTTTGCAATGCAATGTCAGTAGTAGTGAAGAAGCTGTACACTTTAAAATGTCAAATGTGTGTACTAACTAGCTTTTTCATTTTTCTGTGCTTCTTTTCCCTGTATGAACTGTCTAGTCTTTCACCTCGTTTTACTAAAAAAAACTTGGCTTGCGTCCTGTGAAAATAATTCTTATCCACATACAAAATTGTGCATACATGTATCTGTCCGTTTTGAAAAAAGTACAGTTATGGTATATCCGTTTGCTGTTAATGAGAGGAAAAACAAAGTATGTGCGTAAATGCTGTAGTGTTTTCAACATGTGAAGACAAGATGAAGGTGATGTTGAGAGGCAAGTTTTATTACTAAAGTTAATAGGATTGGTGTTTAACCAAGATGAAGCAGCTATCTCTGAATTCCAATTATTTTCGTCGGATTTTTTATTTGAAAAACTGACGCTTTTTTTGAATGCTGCTTTCTCCATTTTATTCAGCACGCCAAAAAAATATTATGTCGAATAGGTATTACGTATAAGCTGGAATATGACACCCTGAAAAGCAGAGAATGAGAAACATGATGCTTACTGTGAATGCGATAGCCGGGATTAGGAGAACTGAACTGAAAGTAAAGAACTGACAGTCTGACATGACAATACATTTGACGGCTATGAATCGTATGAAAGATCGTATTTATATAATGGCTATTTATCCAAGAGTGAAAATAATTTTACGCTAATAAAAAATTGCGTTGCTTTCAACAACATAAAATCCAAAAACAAGACGTTTGAATAGACTTTAACCATTAAACAGTGCAAGAAAAAGCCGACAGCCTGAAGTAAAATTTAAGCGCAATTAGAGTTTTAGTTTTTTCTCTCCTTATTTCATTTGGTATGGTAGAGTACTTCAGCTGTCAGTCATGTCAAAGAACAAAGTACATCAGATATAAGTAAAATGAATTTCCGTTTCTGCGTTGAATAGAAAATGTATTTTGTAAACTACAAAGCGCCTTGATTGTCATTAGTTTTAAACGTCCAAACGCAATCAGTGAGTAAAGCAGGCTGAGATATAAAGTCACTCTTTTGAGGTAAAAATGAACTCTATTGTTTAGCTAGATACATATTTGTGATGTAAAGCTAACAGTTTACATAATGTAGGCATTCAAAGACTCGCTTAGTTTCTATTATTTATAAAAATTCGAGTAAAAGACTTTCCCTACCCATCCACTTCTATCCAAAATGACATTTTCTGATTTATCAACAAACATCCACAGCTTATGGCTTGTCAAAAGGGAAGGTTTGGGGATTAGAACCGGGACGGATATCCTTCAAAGTAAAGACGTGTAGCAAATGATAGCCGCAAGCAAAACAGTTGTTGTTATTACCGTTTTTGAAAGCGATGAGCACATATGCTGCGTAGGGAAGTTTCCTTTGTAAATAAAATGGAATTGCTGACTACAGTGAAGTGGATAACGTATCCCTCAGGTGGAAGCTTTAGTAATTTTTAAGAAAATAAGACGTAGATCAGAAGGAGATATGAGATAAAAAGAATATAGCAGGGCAAAAACAAGCTTTTGGGGTAGTAGGTAACCGCTCCTCATAGGTACTCAAGAGTGGTAGGTTACTACTACCGAGTTTGAGCTACACAAAACACTAAACAGTATCCACTTCAGTAGGCCAGTGGGATATACGTAATAAATACTAACATAAAGTT
The DNA here is from genome assembly GCA_027743805.1 of Lepidocyrtoides sp. E14. NCBI lineage: Eukaryota > Metazoa > Arthropoda > Collembola > Entomobryomorpha > Entomobryidae > Lepidocyrtoides > Lepidocyrtoides sp. E14. The sequence continues at coordinate 10,231 of JAHZMZ010002947.1, read as the reverse complement.
CTATATGTTTTCTACACCCCTAGGAGACGGGTTTCTAGTGGTTAGGTAGATCGAAAAAATATTGATGAAGACGGCGGTGATGGTGGTGGTGGTGATGATGATACCGTACTTTTGTAGCTGGTGCTTGGAGCATTGACTCGGCTCTTTAAGAGTGGGTGAACGAGCAGATGAAAAGTTCTATCCTTCGTTTTTATGTCAGCATTACATTTCTTTCTATCTTTCCTCTTTTCATTTCTCCTCCAAGTTATTTTTCTCTTGGATATTTTAGCGTGTTAAAAGTGTAGCCCGATGACTGGTACTATTCCACACTTGACTAAATTCTTGGCTCTTGATTCGCATTTCCTTTTCTTCTTTCACTTTTTGAACAGAGGAAATGCTCTAACCCAACAAGAATGACTGGTACTTCCTCCCATAATGCTCCTCTGAGATATATTCTTAATAGCTTCCATCCTTATTTTTTTATCTTTCATCATTGAATTTTTTTCATACAAAAGGAAAAACAGGAGCTCTGTTGTGTTGTGATAATATTAAAATATATATAAACACACAAATATTATCAGCTTTTACACACAAAGAAACTCTGCCCATTATTTTATTTGAAGAATTCTGTGAGTAAAATGATTGTCTTCATACAAACTCATTCAGTCAGAAATTCATAGCATATCGGCCGAGTCTTGGTTGACTGACATGCCCATTTTATAAGTCCCCCATATACTTCATACATCATAAATTGTAAAGCTTTGAAGCATGCAGTAGGGGTTGTCAGTAAAATCTATAGCTGTTTTGTTGAAGAAGACAAAGAAAATAATATACACATAACTTTAAACCATAACTTACTCCCTTTGAATTTTTTTCTCAGCAATTTACGCTTCCGTTTCACTTTTATTTTACCCATTGACTGTATTACAGCTACCCTCCTCCACTCTCATCTTGGCCTTAAATCATGCGAAAAGTTGAGATTGAGTAGAGTTGAATTGAGATAGTCAGAAGCATCATAGGAAAAAGATTGCAAAGAAGCACAAGAGAAATAAACAAAAGTGAAAAATAAGATAAAATATAAAACTAAACAGAACATATAGAATGCCAAAACACTAGCATCAAATCAAGCAAAATATAAAAAAGGATCCTTCTCCATAATAAACTGCGCGGAAAGAAAAGTTCTACTGGTACCATGTGGTGTTCTACGAAAAATGCTGATTTGAAAAGGTAAAGAGGCAAAAAGAAGAACGGTGATGAGATCTGTTGTCTGAGCGTACTAGCTAGCTGTCTATTTTCCCCAGAGATATACGAGCACGCAGAAACCTATTTAATCGAAGGAACTATGTGAGGCCGCATTGCTCGCTAACTAACAAAAGTGTGTCGTGGGGAAACTGACTGTTTGTCTTCCGGGACGAATTGCATAGTTCTTATCAAATCAGTTAGAATTTCTTTGTTCCACTTTTTAAAACTATTTGCAGAACAGAAGAGCATAGATTATATAATATACTATTTGTACTATACGTACTATACACTACTCTTGGCTCACTTACGGGCTGACTTTCATTAAAGACAGTTTCGATTATCATTGCTGACTGACTTCTTTCAGTAAACTCATGAAAGCTATTGTAACGGAAACACGTATTGATTGAACATGAAAACCCACACGCACGCAAACAATGAACAACTATTACAAAGAAGAAGAATATATGACCAGAGTTCGTTGTTTTCACATCATTATTATTCAACAGGGTAAGTCTAGTTATATGAAATGATAGGCTATTGCCACAAAAATGTAAAGTGGAATGTACTTTAGAGAATGATGCTACTTTCATTGCTGGAATATGGGTTATATAGAGAATTACACATTTTTCCCCGAAAGAGCAGCAAATCAGCATTTACATGGCGAATATTTTGCTCTTTTGTCCAACATGATCTTTTTGGTATCTTTTTAGGGGCCTGTCAGTTAACATGGATGATTCTATTCATTTTACGGAAAATCATTTTGTTCCTTTTAATTTCACTTTTAGTATGTCTAATAAAGTTTATGACCTCATAAGCTTGATTATAGCCCAAAGCTCATGAACATAAATTTCCTAAATCTATGCTCAAGATTAGAACTGTAAAGATATAAAATCAAGAGGAAATGAGAATCCAAACATGTGCAAAGTTTGGAGATGTACTTTTGTAATTTGTTCTCTGCTGCAGTCTATTGTACACACACTAATCAAAGTTTTTACCGGTTCATGATTGCCTGTGGTTTCAAGTTTTTTGAAAAGCGTAAAATTACAATAAATTAACTTCATCAGCGTATCTTTGAACTAATGCAGTAAGCGACTTTATATGGTTCAGTGATAATACTAGGCTTTCTCTGCTGGAAACTTCCTCACAAGCATACATGATGGAAATCAACTTTCTTCTATTCTACAACAGACTCCATGCACAGCTGCTAAACTTTTACCACCGTAATTTTTTACGCCTCCTACTTTTTTATGATAGCAAACAGAGTGACTATCATGCTACTTGATCAGCAAAAAAATACCTGACATGTGCTCATATTCTTATTACGTATTATGTTGTTATTTTTACCTTTCCAAACTTTTCTTGTTTCAAAGACATGAATGATATTTTGCATTTATTTATTTTGTGTCTCATAAGTAGCTTTACGTACATCCGATCCACAGGGATCTTCATTCTGTATATAATCAGTGCATTTTACCAATACATTGTAGTAGTCTATCTTCTTGGAGAAACAAAACTCAAACTACTCCTTTTCGATTTTCGTGCAGCTCCACACAGACAGAGCTATTTTATACGTGTACTTGGGCTTACACACATATTACATATCCAGCATTTTATTTAGCACATTCACCCAACTCACCATATTCGCGTCTTGTTTAGTTTCAGTTATTTATTCCAAAGTAATGGAGAAAAAAAAGTTATTTTTAAACAGAGGAACAAATTCTTTCAAGCCGACTTGCTGAAGTGCCCATCCTTACCGAGCTAACATGCTCAAAACTTTTTCCCGTTTACTGTATGTAATACCAATCATCTTGTGTTGTAAGTTGTAACTACTTTCACTTCCCACTTTTCCACTAGCATAATACCAAAAGCCCCATATATTACTAAAACCATTTACATCTTACACTTTTACCGTATTCCTTCCTTCACGTATTTAATGTACTCAAGAATATGAACTAGTGTAGTGTAGACTCTCTAGTACACAGTAAGATCATATTTTGTCTACCGATACGTGTCAATGAAAATGGAAAACTTTCTTTCACGCTGTCAAATGAAAACCTGTAGCTGTGAGTATTTGTGTCAATGAAGTAGCAAACTTGCCTATGGTTGGCTACAACGTAGTAAAAATAATACATCAAGCGCATGGTACCTAACGTAATAAAACTCTTGACAATATATGATATATAAGCTTCGTTACATTCCATTTTATTGGAAATACCTAAGAATATACTGTGTTAGCTACAATTTTTTTATTATGATCTTTCAGTCAATACTTTCAACATCACCATGTACAGCATTCACTGTGTCGCGTATGTGTTACTTACCACGGCATTATGGCAAATGCTTCTGATCTTATTTTTCGATAGATAAACAAAGTTGGGGGGATTTGGGTTAGTAGGGAAAAGAACATTTGGAATCCACATTGGGATTATTTTATGGATATTTACTCAACACACACGTTTTTATATCACATATAAAGAAATTTCCCTTTCAGTTCACATTCTTTTAACTTATTGTATATGAAAGTATGAAAGAAAAAAAAAGAAAAGAATAAGAAACAAAATCATCTTCAGCCACGAAACAGCACATCATCATTGTCTTTTTTCTCCTCATACATATGTACTCGGCTGCTGTCTCATTCCAGATAAAACAGAACAACAACAACGGTTACATACCATAAAGAAATAGTTTTCTCTCTGCTCGTGTTCTTCTTTCTTCGTGATGATCCTTGAAGAATGGAGTGTGTATACTTTAACTGTTATAAGTTGGTTTTACAAACAGGAAATCCTTTTTATTTATTTCAAGCCATGAATATTTTCTCAGGTTTAAGGACGCATTCTAATGCATCCGTCCATTGTAAAGAAATAAGAAACAGTGACTATGTATTTTAATGTTTTTGTGTATTTGTACAATGTGTGGGTGTTTTATTCAAGCATCATCCAACCATATATGGTCATGCTTCACAAGCATGGAGACAAAGAGAAAACGCATTTCCATTAAATCGTAAATACACAACAATACATTGTGAAAGAAATGGCTTATTATTGTTACATCTTGAAAATTCATACATATATATATATCTATGTGCGATAAAACTTTGAAGTTATTAGGATGATGCATAATATTATTTCTTTAAACTTACTATATGAAGATTTAGATTGCAGATGAAGATTTTGTGGCAGCTGCATTCATATATTTCAACATAAACTTGACTTCAACTGCTTATTCCTCCTCTCACACTCAGAGAAACTGAAAAATAGGTAATATAAAAAACTCATTCTCAGCACTTGTTATTTATGTTCGCATATAATACTGACATTTGCAATGGTAAAATAAAAAAGAGTGAGGGTAAGAAAAGTAGTGATGATAAACTATAAATGTAAATGCAATACAATATAGTGAACTTTGCTTGTATTATTTTTCATTCTCTTTGCGCGTCGTAATAAATATGTGTAATGTAATGTGATGGGCTATGATGATAGAAAACTCAAGGTCTACCCTCTTTATCTTTTTTACTCTGTTTTATACTTTTATATACGCATGGCAAAAAAAAATCCGTACTCACACTTCCTATTGTCAAGATCCTTACCGTAATCCAGAGTTTTACTGAAATATGTACAATTTTTTTTCTCTGCCAGTTTTGAGATCCTTTTCAGTCACCATACATTTTTTTGCTAGTCTCACGAGCTTCCCCACACATTTCCTCACAGTCACTCAATTTCTTCATACAAAAGGTTTCAAGGTACTTGTTTCATTTCCCTTTCATTTTCACAGGATATGCTCTCTGACTTTCTCTTTCGAAAGGTATCAAATCCCTTTTACATGGGGAAACAAAGTGTGGAAAAGAAAGTCAGTTTTGTATAACAATGCTTCATAGAAACTCATACATACTGTGTGTGCATGTTTTCCCTCTGCCACATCCGCGACCTTCAGGAAAACCATGTTCAAATTAATCCAAAGGAAATAGGTTGACTGATATATGTCGATAAAGAAAAAAGTGAAAGCAAATTATAAGACACTGTAAAAGAATACTGACTGGTTTGAATGGTGCGCTCACATAAACACAGAGAATCATTTTGAAATACGAGGAGAAGCTATCTTTAATGTTTATGGCTCAAGATTTATACCTTGGCACTTGAGGGCTATGCATGAATATTATATCATCAACTGGCTTATAGATGGAGTCTTGCCTAATCCAAAGGAAAAGTATGAACCACACTTTCAGAATAATGTAATAAGTTGAACACACAAAAGAGCATTATTGTAAAGCATGATAATAATAAACCCTGTCGTAATACTACGAGCAAGGTATACAGAAAGACATACTACTACTAGTCATATCTGGCCTGACTTGGAACGAATTCTCAAGCAAATACAACATAAGACATACATATTATAGACCATGGGGCTGTTGTAAATCCGATTAGGGCTTCTCCTCGAGAGTCAGGAGGAGTGGCAGGGAATTATTAGAAGATGATGATTTTCTATTACATTTGATGTTTTCTGCTCATACGCTTGGAAAATATTCATTGAAAAGTTTCTATTTACAATGAGTAAACACCCTTCTTGTTCTGCAACTTCAATAATTTGTCTACCTAGTTAAATTTAATACGTAGCTACACACTGGTTGGCTGCATATAACTAGATTCCGTTTATACGGTGCCATTACCACTAGGACTCTATGAAATTCACAAAGTTGGGTAAGTACTAAAATAGATGTAATATTATTAGTAAACTTTTGGTCAAGCAGTAGAGATGAAACCAAAACCACTGCAGTGCAAGCAAGGTAGATGGATAATATGGACATTATGTTTCATTCACAGTAAAGTTGCTACTCTGCTGTATACTCCAACGTACGCGGGGACAGGAGCCGATATTAATGCCGACAAAAAAGGAAATGAAGATTGCTAATTAGCCATGTGTTTTGATAATAGTAATAATAATGATTACAAAGTTAATTCAAACACATAAAGCGATGTTGTTGCAATTACCATAATTGCCCCATGGCGGTGGCTTTAGAAGAAAAGTAGAAAAACTGGTGCAGTCATACGCGTGCAGGTAGTTAGTGAATAAACGCTTTATGTTTTTTCAAGGGCACATGCTAGACCATAATGTAGCTAGGTAGGTGTGACACTGAGTATATAATTGTATAATTACCAGGTTGAAACTCAAGAATAGTTGCAAGCACAAAATATTCCCTTGCTAGAAAATTATAGGCTATACCTTAGATTTTATAACGATTATAAGGTCTGCACAACGATAAACAGTCAAAGTTTATCACGGCTAGTATTTACTGTTGTTGTTGCATTATTTGCAGGTTGGTAGAGTTAAAAGGAATGAGTTGCTGAAGTATAGACACATGTTCAAACGTATTCTTTTGATGATAATGAAATCTCTTCTTGTTTTGTGACTCTCAGGATGTGAGCATCCGTAAAAACGTTTTGCTTGCTTATTTTTTTACGTTGTTTTTCATGGTTTGTTGCAGGTTTGTTTCTTTTGTTTCTAAACTTTTGGTAGCAATGATGAACACTGTCAATTTGTAATGACGTGATGTTTGCCGTGAAGTGGTTTTCTTTGTTCATTTCTGCTTTGCTAAAGAGAGAAAAAACTTTATCCTGCAAGCGTAAAAGCATACTTGATCTTCTATTTTGTTAAATGTGTCATTGAATCCTGAAGTTGTAGTAACTTATAAAAGAACGAAAACATAAACATAAATATCGTTCGTTCTCCTTAATCGCATCAAATATTTTGTGAAAAGAAAGCCTTTCTGATGCCTTAATTTTTCCGAAAATAATTTCGGGGACATACGAATACCAAAAAGATGCAAGGATGGAATAGAGCAGATACAGAGTTTCGTTTTTCCTTACAAATTGTAGATATTAAAAAACTACAACAGAGAAACAGTCATCGCGAAAGTTATGTTTGACCTGGCCGTTAACAAGTTTGAGAGCATATCCCTCGGGTTAGCTGTAATGGCACATTTAGTAGATCTCCTATTACGCGTTTTTGAAGGAATATTATATCTTCTACTACAATCACAATACTACGACATTTCAAAAAAAAACTGGTGCATATGTGTAGTTGGTGGAAAGGTTGAATCGGAATTTTCATTTTATTTTTACGTTAAACTCACTTTGTTGCTTATTGCTCTTTTACTCAGCACCTATACATGTTTATGTAATATAAAGTCACTAGATAGTGTTTAAATTCATGGTGAATATAACATCGTTATCCAAGATAAAATGACAAAGTTTTGCAATTCTTTTTTTTTTCTTATGAGGAGAAAATATTTGTACCAATAATGCTGTAGGAAAAAAAGTTTCAGAGGGAAATGAAATGAGCCAAGAGGAAACAAATATATGCTTGAGATAGATCCATGCAATAAAAAGTGGGCGATATTCTTTTTTTCGATACTTTTCATGTGTAGGCAAGTACACACAAGATAGGAAAACACTTCGAATTCTACCGATATTCTCGTTATATCATCTTCCACCCATTTAGGCAAAATACTTTGGAGGAACAATGTGAGCCGTTGAGTGAGAGCACAACTTTCAACAACGTGTTAGATCCATAATCCGCGACGTTATTAGCAAGAATGGTAAAGTAAACATGTATAAATAGACATCTTTCCACAAATATATTCAAGCAGAAAGAAACCGACAGGGTGAGCGAAAGGGAAGCGCATGAAATACAAGGAGAGATGAGGGAATGACATCAAAAATGTGAAAAGCGAGTAGTGCAAACAAAATCGCTGAAGTTTGCAAAACAATTCTCTTTCAAGAGAGGAAAAAATTACTCGAAATAGATTCTTTCAGTTGCTATATTTGTCAAAAGTGAGCTTCCATTCAATTTCATCATCATGCTGCCTTTTCTTTTTCCATCTTCTATCTCTCTCCAGATTCTTCTTCTTCTTCTTGCCGTTTCACGGCAGTTTCATGAAACGGGTGACGGAAGAAAAACTCACAGTATTCTCTAAACCAAAAATTCGATTCTATTCTTTCAATATACCTACATAGAACACAAAACAATCCTACCTAGCCATCATCCGCTTGCTCTTCTTCTACCACTATCACACACCACTTCCTAAAAAGCTGCCACTTTTTGTTAGCCAAACGAGGGAATGTGACGAACTTCAAGTGGTGTAGTGGTACACCATACGTACAACCACGTTGAACACACTTTAACTCAAGAGATAAGGAGAGATGGACGAAAAACGCAGGGAGAGATGAGCATGGGCTTGAGGAGATGGAATGGGATTACTTGAGTTTCCTTCATACCTCGATGGAGAAACGGGATACTTATAAGCATCATGTCAAATGATCATCTAAAGTTTGTACGTACGAAAGTATGCAGTAAAGATATTATGGGTTGGGGTTTCACTCGCACGTAGCAGCTTGTAGCAAGGGGTCATCCGGTCAGCTCATATTAATTTGCGATCTTTTGGAAGATATGTACATTGATATTTCCCTGTATTAACTCTTGCGGGATTGCAAGAAGCATGTGAAGAAGCAAAACCAAGCTGATGCAAACGCAGTGTGGTTGCCTCTACCAGCGAGCGACACCGTGAAAATACATGAAGCACTAATTCTGAAGAGGAATTGTCTTCCTCATTTTACTTAATCTTTATTAGTTTTCCTTCACACAAAAGTAACACAATATTAGCTTCGCGTGCGGTTACTTCTGCGTTTGTTTAGTTTGCACAAGCCATAATACGACCTTCCATATCCCTCCCTGGAAGATTATTATCAGCCGGTAGTGGCGTTTGGGCAAGATGATGCCTATAAAGTCACGAGGGTGCTCGTGAACAATGTTTCAAGAAAGAGAGCACGACATTTATTGTTGAAAGGAAATAGCAGCTTTTGGACTGTTACATTCGAGTGCTGACATTAAGTTTTATGGGGCATTAAACAAGGCAAACAAAAAATGGGTTTTAGTAGTCTAAACTATAATTTACTTGTTTGCGTTAGTTAGATTTTTTGAAATTGTTCAATTTGTTTTAAGACATGCTAGAAAGTTTCGCTCGTTATAACAAACTTTCCGTGCTGTAAGCTATTCGCTAATTTTACTAAACTTTTCTTGATCTTGAAGTAGTGCAAGTTTAAATGAATTATCGTAGTGGATTGAATACTAGAAATAAAATATTATGCCATGCTACTTTACAAAATTAAATAAGTACTTTTCAAAATATAAGGCTGGAAGTGAGATTTCAATTTTGAAGCCAGCTGTACTATCGATGATCACCAGTAGAAAGCTGGATACAGAAAATTGACTAGAGACAATCGTGTGTAAAAAGGTAAAATTTCTCAATGTAAATTTCGAATATTACATTTACCTGCCTTTGTTTGTAATGCGTTTTTTCGAAACTCCTTAAAGGCTAGTCCTTCACGTCAATGCTACTTTCTATACTGGTCATATGCAACATGCTCTCTCTTTTGAGGAACCTAATAAATTCAAATCATTAACTTGTCATTGTCGTACAGTACAACCTGAATTGTGTATAAAATAAAACTCTTGTGTTAATTCTGTAGCGTAGCTTACAAATAGATATTGTGCAATGATTAAAATACAAGGAGTGTAGAACATAGATAGATACACATTGGCGTTCCCTTTCACCACAATCAATAACTAAAACATCCACACAAAAGAAAGCACGCCACGCCCGATCGGAGAGATGATGAAGAAGAGAAAGTATGACTGATGCAAACTATCGTCATCATCCACCGTCACAAAAAATAGATCATATTAACGTTACCTTTGTAAATAACGCAAACAAAATGGACTCATAACACGCAATCAAAAAAGTAATATGGAAAATGGCAAAAATGGGAAATATATTGTGCCGTGTGAGTCAAAAGATACGTTTTGTCTGATGGTAAGATGATATATTTGTGAACTAATGATCTTGTTCAAAGGTTAAAATGGTTAATGGTCTATTTTTATATGCAATTTCCTTTGATCGACAACATTTAACAGAGGTGCACACCTCCTTCCTTCCTTATTAACCGTGCTAAAA
>JAHZMZ010002945.1:0-19982 GCA_027743805.1 Lepidocyrtoides sp. E14 | reverse complement strand
GAAAATCTCAACTGTATTTCGACTCGATTTCGTTGGTTACCTTCACCCAGCTTGATAATATTCTAAAATGTAAATGATACAATCATCATATATCCTGTTGCATTTTTCTTTCGGCATATAAATGCAATTTTTGAGTAGTTAGTTTGGGAGTTTGGTCTCTTATATGACACAAAATGTCGCTGTAGGAAAGTTGAAAATCCATGGAAGAATTGTTCTGTATAGTGTTTATAAGAGACTTTAACGAAGGATTTTCATGGGGAAACGAATAAAAGTCCCTTATATGAGTGTATGCTAAATCGGGTGGTTACTGTATCATTTATATATAGAGCGAAGTGTGCGATACGTCATTTTACATTTGGAATGCAATGGCAAAGTGCTCCACAAAGAGCATGTGATATAGTCTATACGCTTGCTGCTGCGCAGTTCGGCAGCAACATAGCTGTTCAGTCAGTGTTCACTCTGATCTCTGATCTGGGAAGAGTAACTCAAATTGAGTAGCCTACTATCAATTTAATTTAATAAAAATATTGGAAACTACTACCCTATCTACCCAGACGGAGTCTGGGATATTTCTAGTATGACGATGATGAGTGCGGATGGTACTTACAACGGCATGGCATACAGTTAGTTGTACCACAGACTTCATTTGAACTGTACAGGCAGGGTACACAGAGAGTACAGACAGACAACAGAGCAGTGGCTGTGTAACAATAACAATAGACGAAGTTTTTGGTGTCCGACTTGTCCGAGTGTCGGTCTGTCCGTGTCGTGTCCTGTGTTCGAGTTCTTGTTAATGCTTGCATACACATTACACTATTTCTGGTGGGTGACTTGTGTTACACAAGTTATGTAGTGTCTGAGTCGATGATTGGAGTTTTATGCTTAATGAATGGGTAGATAATAGAAGTATGTAGTGAAGAGAAGAGGAAGAACAGAACATTTCCACATTCATTCAACATTTTGAATTTTTGGTTATTTCTACTTTTTAAAAACAGACATTTATGACGAACTTGGAGCAGTTTTTAGATACTCTTTTATAAGTAGCAGATTTAGATGACCTTCAAAATTGTTAAGAAAAGCCTTATCATTAAACAATTTTGTTAAACGGTTGGGAGGAAATCAGCCGTAATCCAGAAGACAATTAGGTACGTTCCGCCAGAGCAAGTAGTGCTGGTTGACACTTTAACGTTCAGAGTTTCTAGTTAAGTACCTTTCCAATATTTTTATTTACCCTTTCCAATCCCTTCCTTTTCGTGTCGATAGTTTAGTTTTATTTGCTAAAGTTAGTCCTTTGGCCCCTTGTGCCTCCTCCCGGTCTCCCGTCACGAACTGATTCTGTAACGAAATTTCAATTGCTAAACTCCTTCAAGATTTCAATAAAAACAACATATGATTAGAATCCAGTATTATACATTACATAACAACATAACGTATGGGTGTGGGGGTGTGAGTGGTGAAGTCATTGCTACACTCTGATAATTTTGATTCATTCTATCACTGTAGACATTGTAAATTCAAAGTAATCTGTATAAATAAGTCCACATTTTATCCTTTCTTCATCATCTCAGGTTATGTTTAGAGTTACGATAAGTTTTCAATATCATTGTTGAATTTAACTTTTCATCCTTCAATACGTTTCACGTTCTGTGCACAAAAATAACGGTAGTATATCAAAGTGATTCTAAATTAATATGATGAGATAATGATGAATCATTCTCCATTATAATCCAGAGATAAGTTATGAACTAATAAACCATGTGTACTGTGAGTCGCTGATGTGTGATGTATTGTCTTTTTGTTGTGTGTTTTCATGTCAGCAGATTCTGTTATAAATCCTAATCATCAATCCTCGGCGTAGTACAGATACTAGAAGATGTAACGAAAAGACCAAACAGACAACAATCGGCAGCACGTTTCTGCAACTAATTTTCATAATCTCGAACTGTGATTTGTTTGTTTCAATCTGTGGCACAGATTCTGTGTACAGGACGGGGTCTGAACTTTATGGTGTTTCATACGTTGTTTCTAAATAACCTCCTTAGTCATTACACAGTAGAAGCAAGTGTTTAGTTTTCGTTGTGTTTCGCGAAGAAATGGAGGAAGGAGAGGAGCTGAGATTAGATGGCCAACCTCTGGAAGTATGCCTAGAGAAAACCGTTAGCCGGGTTACGTATCACGATAAGTTAAATGTTATCTTAGCTGGTACCTCAGATGGATACCTGTATGTTGTGGACCCTACTCTTGGAGAGGCTGTGTATTCATCTAGAATAGGTAATCTCTTCACCTGGAAATTTGTATGGTCCTGTAATGATTCTCATTCAGTGTGTTATGTCAACAGGTACAGACGAGGAAGGAAAAAGTGCACAATGGAATTTCGATGTATGTCCCGAAAAACTTATCGTTGTTCAAGGGGGCAAAGTAGGCATTCGTAGCGATTACAATGGTATTCTACTTCTTAGCTCTATTCTGCAAACTCCGTTGACGTCTTCATCTGACGTTGTTCAGATTGAGCTAAGCAAATCTGAGGTATGTACATACTGCGGGTTTTCGTGATTATACACTATTTATGCAATGTAATCGATCCCCATTTCATTATTTATGACTCATAGGCCGAAAGCTTGTGCCATTCATTACCAACGGCTGATTCGGTTGAGACTGATGTTAGTGAAGTAGAAAGGCAATTAAAAGCGATTGTTGCCAGAGAATTGGAACCAGGGACTCCACTTAATTTAGTGAAGCGTGAAAAAGTAAGCAATACTTGACAAAAGCTAGTAACTTTTGATGAATACGAAGTGAATTTAATAAATTTTCATTTTCATTTGCCTAGTGGAGCACCGTCAAGCTCGAGCTTCCGTATTCAGTACTGAAATCAACTTTTCAGACAATGGTCAACGAGTTATGGAAGAAGAATGCATACATCCCGCAGCTTTCAATTGCTTCCTCAATATTAGAGCGCTTAAATATGCTTCTTCCAACGGGCAAAGGAGATCAGGATGCACCCTTGGAAAAAGCACAAATGTTCAGTGAGTCAGCAAGACTGAAAACATTTTCCAACTGGCCTCATATGGATTACAGGTAAGCGGAGTTTTTCAGTGAATTTAATTGCCTTATGTAAGAATTTAGTGTCGATATTCATTGTGAGGATTTGTAATGTACGTATTTTTACAGGTGGGCGTTGCCAGAAAAAATGGCACAAGCCGGATTTTATCACAGTCCAAGTACCAATGGTGATGACAGAGCCATGTGTTTTACTTGTAATGTTTGTTTAGTTAGCTGGGAGCCTACCGACGAACCCTGGTATGTTCGCTGGATAATTGATAAGTCATAATGGCACGTTGAACTAAACTTTACCCAACAATACTCTATAATTATTTTCAGGTCGGAACACGAACGTCATTCACCTTTTTGCCCATTTGTACGTGGGGAGCACACACACAATGTTCCGTTAAGTTTATCTTTTGCCACAGGCCCAGCGGTCAATGCAGCGGAGAAAGGAAGCGCAGTGCCTCTATTGGGAAAGTCTTCGTGTTCGGTTGCAGTAGTTGTAGCATATTCAAACGGTCATATTACCGTGTGGGATGTGGCAAAGGAACCAAAGGTATGTACCAGAATGGTAAAAGTGGTAAATGCTTGTTTATGAAATGTCTTAAACGCGATTAGAATTTAATGTGNAGAATGGTAAAAGTGGTAAATGCTTGTTTATGAAATGTCTTAAACGCTATTAGAATTTAATGTGGCTCAAAATCAGTACAATCAATTACTAACTGCGTTTGTCTGTACAATTTTCAATAGCCCGTTGTTCGTTTCACCCTCACCCCTGATGTCATTGCATCCACAACTCCTTTAGACGAAGTTATGTATTGTGATGTAGATGCAAAGTCTAAAAGTGAAGTCCTTGATACCTTCATCCGAGGTGATGGTAAGTGGAGCATTTAAAAAAAAGTTATGGATGCAAATTTGCAAGTGATCCAATGTTGTTGTATGAGAAAATTACTAATAATTAGACGTACATGTTTTGTATTAGATGCAGTCGCACCTATGAACTATTCATCTTCCCAAAAAAACGTTGATTTGACAGCGGTCGCGATGATCGGTGCTCCGGAAAGTATTATAGAAAGTAGTAAGAAAGTTATCCCGCCATCAATTGTCGTGGGAGGATCCGTGAGCAAGATGCCTAATTCCACAGATTCGGGCAGAAACTCGTTCATTCTTGTGTATGGTCTGAGTCCAAATACAATCACGATGAATGACACAAGTACTACACCTCCTGAAGCCCCTCTTAAGACATCAAGTAGAACTGGAACAAAACAAGAGAGCCATTTTGAAGAAGATATTTTCTCATACATTTCTGAAGGAGACATGCTTTCGGATTCAATAAGTATTTTCAGTGATATGAACATGTCTGATGCATCTGGCGCGTTCGTTGTTGATGCTACTGGCCAAATCATTGGTGGCAACCATCATCATCACCACCATACACATCATCCATTGATGACAGCATCCAAGAAGAAGCTTTCCGCTGCCGCCCAAGCTAGTCAGGCTCAATCTAACAAAAATGGTGTGGGTGCGGAGAACCTCAATAAAAGTAAGACTGAAACATCTTCAAAGGAAAAGGAGGTTGTGTTGGTTCAAAGGATAGAGCTTCCAAATGACCTGAAGCACTGTTCCTTGACTCGCGACATTCTACCAACATTGGATGGAGAGCAAATTGTATTATCGTTAGAAAGCAGTACAAGCGGCATCCCTGATGAGCAAGTTGTTTTTGGAGCGCTACTTGTTCATCGAGTAGTTTGCGAGTCAGAAATGCTCAAGCTGGAGAGACAGCCAATGGCCTGTAGAAAGTTTATTTCAAAAGATGAGATGCCTTCACATCTGTGTGTGATACCTCCAGAATATGATGAATCTGCCTTAGCTTGTATTCTTCGGAATGGAATGTTGTGTATTTTACGAGTTAATGACCTATCCCTGATCAAAAAAATCAAACGACCTGACACTGACCCACTTCTCACATCAATATCGTATGTCTCAAGTAAGTTGTCGTATATAGCGAATCACGCCAATAAATCGTGGTATTTGAAAATGTTTTGACAGCATTTTTTACAATATTATAATGAATGATGTTTTTCAAAACTATATCGATTTGTAGGCTTGGAACGTCTCTGCTGTGGAACCAGTAGAGGAACTTTGGAAATGTACACTCTGACTAAGGCAGAAATAGATTTGCAAGATGATGGTGGTAGCATCAGTGGAGATTTGAGTTTGGAGAAAGCCATTATTCCTTCAACTGGAGGTTTTGATGCTTCAAAACTAATTGTGAATCAAATGTTAACCCTCAGCTCGATGAAGCAGTTAATGCAACTCACCTCATTTGAAAATATTAAACCATGTTTTACGGTGAACGTGTCCTCCTGTTGGGTGCGAATCATTCAAGCGCAGAAGGATAGAAAGCATCCTCAACATTTACAAAATCAAGATAGTGAAGTTACAGAGTCTACTCTTTCATGGAGATTGCAGAAAACCAAGTAAGCAACGTTTTTCTATTAAAGGAAAGTCTGCATGGTTGTTTTCGTGCTGAGCTATTTAACGACCAATGAGCTTTTGTTTCAGGAACTCCAAGAAAGAACACATTTTTGAGATCACTCTGCCCAAGTCATCACGAGTAGGGCATTTAGATCTGAAATTCAGCTTGCAGCCTGGTTGTTCATCCCTGCCACCAATCGAAGTTACCCTGTATCGCGCTTTAAAAAATAAAATAAAATCAGCAAGTCCATCAACGTCAGCAGGCGAAATACCTCAGATGAAGGATAAGACTGTCTCGAATGAATTCTTAAAATCTATCAACGCAGTACCTGTTTGTGGTCCTTTAGAACTAAGCTCAAATCTAGATCTTTCTGGGCAAGGTGGCAACGTTGTGATGACAAGTCCAACTTTGGTACTGACCAAAGGGCGAAACTTTTACCTTCATATCAGAGCAAAATCTCTAGCTAAAGCTGACTCTCAGGAGTTAAACAATCAGACGCAACCTTCCAATGCCGGAGCTGGAAATAAAGAAGGGAAACCTGAGAATGTCAAAGCTACAACATCTGCTGCATCTAGTTATAAGATTATGTTGGCGAAGGTACGTTAATACATTTTTGGTAATCTCATTCAATTCTGAATTTCCAGACTTGATAATTGATGGGGCCAGATCATAATTTTACTTTGGTCTTGTTGCTTGATAATTTATGCAGCAGAAAGCAAACGAGGAAATGGGTCTGATAAAAACTTTCAAGGTAAAAAGCAAAGCTCATACTCAGTCAGTATTTCCAAAACTTCAAGGATCTGCTTTAACACTGAAGTTTTCGAAAGAGGGCACCCCATTTTATCAACTAACCCCCTTTGGTTCACAGCCTTCATCCTCTGGTCATCAGAATCCAAAAACTGGTGCTGGTGTAGTGTCAAATGACGCTGATGGAGACAAGCGTAAAGAATACTTGGGTTGTGATTGGCTTCACGAAGTTTCAATTACTATTCGAAAAGTGAAAGCTACGTCAATGCCGCTGGAAGAGTAAGAATTATTTTTCTGATAAAGAAAGAGTTGTATTCATTAAAAACGGCATCAAAATTTCTAAATACAACTAACTTTACTTTGTTTAGCTACGAAAGAAAGCAAATGTTAACTTCAGAACGTTTCTTCTCGCGATTGTTGGATATTGCCGTGTTCGATGGCGAAGAAAATTCATATTCAGCCCAGAGTGCTGCCTTGGATCTCCTTGTATGGATTGCTGCTGTGAATCTATGCGGACCACAAATTGGAAACACTAGTTATCAAGCACGATTCATTGAAACTGTGAAGTCCAAACTGAGCTCCCTCATACTTCATGGAATTCTCTTTGCTGACCGTACAACAGCTCACAAGTGCGCCAAGCTGCTTGTCCTGTGTATCGAGTTAGTAAAACTTTACAAAGCAAAAACCACAGTACGCAATTGCGGTAAACTAGTAGTAATGAATATTTTATTGGTTTGTTTGTCTAGTGCTGTCGAGTCGTTTTGTACAGAAGATAAGGGCGAACCTTTTCTCACAGTACTGCTGAGCGAAGTTCTCAAGCTATTGCCGTATACAATCTCTTGTACGTCAGCGGGATCTCTTCAGTGGTTCTTTTTGATCCTGAATCGCGTTCGAAATGAAAATTTGAGTTTGGCTAGTGAGACTTTACTAGGGCTGTTGAAAGACGTTTCAAAGGAACTAAATAAGCGCAATGATCCTATGCATTCCCTACTGCGTACAAGGTTAGATTTTTTACATAATTGTAAATTTTTAGCAATTTGAAAAGTTGTGTAAACTGTAGCAATATACTTTCAAATTTTGTTTTTAGGTTTGGTTTGTATGGAACGCCTTTCGAGCAGGAACTCTTTGAAGTTGAAGTTCCACCATTCACCAAGTCGTATTCTCATCCGTTGACATATGCTGGATTGTGTGCTCCCGACAGTGCCAATACTGTGGGGTCTGGAACATTTCACTTATGGGGACTGAAGGATGTGGATTTTCGTGATCTTCTTGTTGGCAACCCATTAAACTTGCGATGGGGGAAGATTGGCAACTTATCACCCAAACAACAAATCCATGGACTTCTTGAAGTGGAACCTTTGCACTTTACCTGTCATGCTGCTTCGGATGGAACACGTGTAGAAAAGATTGATCTTGGTGCAAGTGCCGGCTCATTCTCTGCAGTCCCACTCCCGCAACCTTGGGAGCAATTCACTACAAACTTGCCTACTGGTGAAGGATCGAAAAAGTCCGAGCCAGACAAAGTAGAACAAATAATGATGCTTCAAAAGGCATTGAAAATGGATTCTGCAGATGCGTATTACGACGTTCTATCTGATTTGAAGTTTATGGGAAATAATGTGAGCATGCTTGAGCTTCCTTATGGAGGTTCAAATCCACCCGACCTAAATGATCTTGCTCCGATGGCATCATTTGATCCCAGTAACTGGAATAAGGCTGCCGGGGTTTTAACAATGGTTATGCAGCCTCTTGTCGATGTAGGAGGAAATCCACCTTTGCCTCCTCCACCACCTCCTAGTTCTTCTACAAACGTTGTATTGGGATCTTTCGTTCAACCTTCCATGAACCACATGAGTTTACCTTCCGCATTTCTACACAAAAGTTCCACACAAACACCATCCCACAATTCCGTAAAAATTGCAACTGTACCACCCTTGCCTCCAGCCGCTGCTGGTTCCTCTAATCATGAGAATAAAAGCAATTCAAACAATAGTACTGGTCCTAGCGGTAGTCAGCCTCAGCAGCAAGAGCAATCTAATGAAGGAATGAAAATGGAGCACGATGGACTTCGGTTATTGCTTTCTCCGTGGCAGCAAATGATGTATGTACCTCCACAGCAAGCATTAGTAATCGACAGGATGCATTCAGGAGCTAGAAGATTTGTCGTTCTGGACTTTGGTGCACCTATATTACTCACTGACATGATTATACCTGCATGTAGTGACCTAGTTTCGTTGTCAATTGATATTTGGCTTCACCGCGAAGAAACTGATGGGCAAAGACTTGTCGTCGCATCTGATATTGGAAGTCGTTCTCTGGTGATTTGTGACTTACAGCCTCCTCCTGTTTGCCGTTACTTGAAGGTGTATCTTTGGATTATTTTACCAGTCATTCATGATTCATTACAAGTGAGCAAACACGAAACTGGATGAGAGTTTACTATAATTCGATGGTTTTATATTTCAATAGATTACAACTATTGGTCGGTATGGTATGGGTACAACAAAATGTCGAATCCCTCTTGGCATGTTTTACGGCCATTCCACCATCCTCCCTAGCGATTTAAGATCCACCTCTGACAATGGGAATGCATCTGGTGATGTCACTGTGTTAACACCCACCAATGTACAGGCTCACTTATCCGTACTTTCATATCTCGTAGAAGATATAGGTTGTAGGTATCAACTAGCATGCACCAAATTAAGAAGACTGTTGGAACCGTTGATGAAACCTGACATGTCACCGTTGGATCATATGTCATATTATCTACCAAAGGGAAAGGAGCGAAACAAGTTGGGTCTGAACACGAGTAATGATCAGGCTGTACTTTCTTCGTATCAGGAATGTATAACCTTGCAGCAGCAGCTTAATGTAGCCACAAATGTGATGAAACGTCTGCAAAAGTGCATGACCCAACTTCCGTCCGTTGATGGAACGACCTTGAATCCCAGGCGTAACTTGCCAGATATTTGTACTGATAAAGTTCACGTTCTTACCGAGTTTTTGATTGAGTCATTGCTTGGAATCAGCTTTTTGGCTTCCAGTTCATCGTTATCAACCACGGTACATATACAGAGAAATTGCATTTTTCATTTCCGATTTGAATGAGCTCACTAACACGTTTTTGAATTTTTTCTTAGCCCATCCCATATTCATTGTACACAAACATGACACAGGACACGTGTGAGGCTCTCTTCAGAGAAATTTGCGTTTCTGAAAATGGACAGTGCCAACTGTCCACTTGCACGTTAATGCTCCGAGTATGTGGTTGTCAGCCGTGGTGGGGAAAATTTCTCGCTTCAGCGATTAAGTCAATGTTTTCATCTAATCAAAACGGCATATTTCCCCAAGACAGAGTATTTATTTTACTGGTGTACCTTGGTCAAAAATCACTCCTAAGTGCACAAAACACTTCTGTGTTGGAAAATGCAATGGAGCTTTTGGCAGAGTTACTAGTTCCTGTAGACGACAAGAGCTCATTTTTACGATCAAAAATCGACATGACCTTGTTGGGTTGGGTCGTTATGTACTTGTGTTTGTGTCTTGACGGTGTTAACTGTACATTGACATCGTCGTCCTCAACTCCCACCTCTAGTAGTAGCAGCAAAGGCAAGGAGAAAGAGGTCACCTGTATGTCGTCAAGATGGGACTTTATTCAGGGTGAAAGTGCATTGTACCGAAAAAGCGGAAGCACCTCCCGTATGTCTGGCACCAGTGGTTTCAAACGAAGAATACAGAAAAAACTTATGGCGACAAAACAAAAATTAGAGGAGCTAGATAACGTTGCCGCTGGTCTAGGATATGCAACACAAATGGTAGGAGTTATTTTATGAATTTTTTATGATGCTAAATTCGTATACATTCCTACGACTTCCTTTAATTTATTTGACTATACTTATACTTTTCAGCAACAACTAGGTGGTTTGGGCAACAAACTCTCTGCCTTGGGAAATCAAATTGAAGCTATAAAGCAGAAACAAGCGAGTTTGGGGAAATCAATAAAAGTTCATGGAACAAAACACTTTAAAGACCTCCTCCAGATTCGTCGCAGTGAGCTCCTCAACAAACGGGGACTATTATCCAGCAAAGATATTAAAGAAGAAAGTAGTCCTCCAATGGACATTGAAATAAATCTGAATCTTAGTCAATCCTTGTGCCTGACTGTAGCTAAAGGATTGGGTCTTCTTCTACTCAGAATGGACTCAACTTGTCACTCTGACGTTTATTTGATTGTTTGTAAGGCACTTGCGAAAATAGCCACATCATGTCGACCTTCCATTCCTCTCGGTGCAATATTCGATGTTGATCAGTTGGTATCGTTAATATGTGGCTCTTGTGGAAGTGACTATGTGAGGGAAAGAAATTGGTCTTCGAGTTGGGTGTCACACGCTACAATATGTCTAATTCAAGATATTCTCGAGGGAGAAAAGCTGTTCCCGTCTCCATCTGCAGCAAGGAATAACGGAGATGACGGTGCTGCGGCAATCATTCCTACTGGTGGAAGTTCAGGGGATACTGGAGTTATTGGAATGGCCGAAGATATAATGGCGGGAGTTACGGAAGAGGCAGTCGCCACAGCGGCTGCACAGCAAGCATTGCAAGTGGAAGATATGTGTGTAGATTCAGTAGATTCGGATGCAGTTAATGAGATGTTGGGTGGCATGTCCGATCCTGCCAACATGGAGAGTACCGTTAGTCTTGACTCTGAAGATAGTGACTTTGAAGACATTGAAGTGATTGAGTTTGGAATGATGCCTGATTCAGCAAAATGTCCTGGAATGGGACCACACGGTAACGGGAAAAGATCTGGAGCACCAAAAAAATTGTCACCGTGCACAACAAGTATATCATCAGCACTAGATGCTAGATTAGAGAGTGGAGTAGAAAGTACAACCGAAATACGTTTAAGGCTGATGTCGGTTGTGGACTCCGAAGTCCTTGCTCAATGTCTGAAGGCCCCTGTAGAGGTTCCAGCTGAAATTTTAAAGAATCTTCCCTCTGTCAAGAAACGAGGACTTCCGGATCTTATTCAATATAGCGTGATTCCTTCGCAGCAAATTCTTGCAAGCTGTTTTGACAATATTTTTGATATGTTAGCATCTGAGGTTGGTTCTTGTCCTCCCTATTGGTAATGTACTGCATTCGAAATCACATTTTTATTCTCATTGTGTGTTTTTTTTTCGTAGAATTGCTCATTGAACATTGCAAAAGTTCTCCAGTTGTGGATCACAATTAATACAGAGTATCCAACAATGGAGGACACTCATAATGTGAAACCTGTGATACCGCTATCATGCAAGTCCCTCTCATCACTAATGTCAGCTTTAACCAAGTAAGACTATTGGTTGATCAAAAAAGTTTGGTATATATTATGAAGCATGTGTATGCGTTTATCAAAGTTTTATTTTTCTTGTGTTTAGGAATGCCAGCGTTGGTATTCAGGAATGGGGCCTAGCTTTTCAGTGCCTAGCTCTTGCAGCAAATCAGCGAACGTTGAATTCCACCACTGGACATTGGCTCTACATAATGACGGATAAAAGTTTTCCAGAAATTATTTTGAAGTTTATCTCAGGCTCTGGGATCAATATTCAAAAGAACCATGTCGTCTCCGCTGGCCCGACTGTTTGTCAGCATTTTTACAACTTTTTACTTCGCCTTCGCCAACTCAGTAATGACAGCGTGTGGACTCCATGTCTTAAGGAAGTTTTGTTACGCGTGTTGGGAGTTTTCTTGTCTGGACCGTTCCTTAATGCGGAATTTCCAATGGATGCGTTCAACAAGTTTTTAGATCGAGTGACATGTCCAGACTTATCTTATGAGAATCCTACAACTGTTATTTCAATCGTTCAATCTTTTGGTATGATATATGCAGTTAGTAAGTCTTAAAGTGGAATACACAACGCGCTTTGAATGATCGACCGTTCATAAGTCTCATCTTAAATTTGAAAACGGCAATGTATTTGCCAATGTATGTGGCAGAGCAGTTGGGTTTTTATTTTCAATGTTAAAAATGCCCAAATCGGGGTTCCTCGATCATTATTGATCCGTAGCTCAATAAACGGTGTATTCCACGCAAAGTCCTGTTCGTAATGATAACACGTATAGCTTAGGAACTAATTATTTGTTATTTATTTTGCAGCGTCTGCACTGCACAGATTTGTGTTCTTTCCGAACAAATTAAACATCCGTTCGTCAGCAGAATTAAAGGCAGGTACTGTGACGCATGCCGCCGCCGGAGCTGCAGACAACAAATGTGGGAAAGGACAAACACTAGAAATGATCATGTTCCGTCTTGTAACTTTTATGGCGTCTGTCGTGAGCCTTCCTTTCAAAAATTTTGATGATGTAAGCTGTTTTACCTTCCACCAATACTGCAGCCCACATTGCTGTGCCTGATTACATTATCATCATAAATATATACCTAAACGTATCTATCTATTGATCATTGACATCTAATTTTCAATTTTAGAATGGTGTCGAAGTCAACGAGTTTCTCAAGAATATGGCCATTGCATCAAAGTTCAAAGAGTGCGAAACAGTTTTGAAGGATAGCGTAGCAAATTGCACCGATACACCTCCCAGAACAATTGCCGACATATTACTTCAAATGGAGCCTGCTATGATGCGAATCTTGTCAGTTTTAGCCCACCCAAATGGAATCAACGTATTAGTGAGTGGAGACCTGTCGAGTGCCTTCAACATTTTGGATACAGCTGCGCCTTCCACTGTAGTCGATGCTGTAATTCATCTGTTTAGTAAATTACATGCCAATTGCACTCAACCAGAATGGATGCTTCGGCCTGTGTGCCGATTCCTGTCAAGTAAGGGAATTACTTTGGAGAAAAAAGTTATTTCAAATTGCATGCATGTAATTTTAAATAATCATCAGTATCAATTGCCTGCATTGTCTATGTTTCAGCTTCTCCGTTTGACGACTTTTATTGTCCCTTGATGGTTTCTGAAACCTTTGTGTTAATGGTTTTGAAAGTGATTAGTAAGGAAGAGTACCTAAAAGTTTTCACTGAAATGAAATGTGTAGAAGTAAGTGCTTAAAAATTTGTTTAAAATACTTTTTTTTTCCTTTTCTTCATATTCACTTCATGTTTTTATTGATTTTCAGGCGGTTTGTGAGAAATTAGTAAACAGTACGAAAAAGTTCATTAGCAGCTGTCCAACCTTTGTGTCCATTTTGACCCAATACATTGGAAGAACTGACGCAAATGCCATGTTTGGTCAAAAGAAATACGGAGGAGAATCAATTGAGCTGCAGGATGGACTCATTAATGTGGCTCCCCTTGGTACCATCACTTCCACAAACTTTTCTGCTCATCCGTCAGAGGTATTGCTTCAGGCAACACCTCCTCATCGACGTGCGCGCACTCCTGTTTGGTCGTACCATTTTTTCCCTGAAGAAAGTTTTTTGGAACTGGTCATCACACTTCCCTGTGCTGTACTTCTTAGAGAGGTTCAGATCGTTCCCCATATGACTTCGTTATCAAGTAAGACAGGTTTTGAGATGAACGCAGCGGAACGCATAGGTATATGTTTTTGACTGGTAGTTAATTGAATTTTTTCATTTTATTGGACTCGGATTAGCAGCCTGTCCTTCCGCCGTGATGGTGGAAGTGTCAAGAGAGCGTAGCAATATGACTTTACCAATGAGTCCACCTGTACAGTGTGGTGGGCTGTCAAACATAAGTATACAGCTGGCTCAACCGGAAGTTGCACAAACAGTATTACTCCGACTATTCAAACCCAAAGACTCCAACAACTTAGGACTATCGCAGATTCGACTTCTTGGATCAACTACTTTTAGTGAGGCAGCCTTGCAAGGTCTCTCGTCAGGAGATAACAGTCGATCACTGGAATCAAGGTTAGGATTTGTCAAATTTACGTTGTATCTGTCATTAAATTGAAATTGATTGTAGACGTACTATGTTTTCTGTTTGTTAGTGCCCACTGGATGTACATTTTAGACAGAGCGATTAATACAGCAGAAGGAAATCCTCAACTTTACAAGCATATTATTGACACTGCTGTGTCTACCCCGGAAATGTTAGAGTCATGCTACTCCGCTCTGGTGGCTCCAGTGACATCTGGGAAAAGCAACGACGTATCACTAACTCATGCCGCATCAGTCCTATTCCACTTTGGAAAATATCACAAGGATGTCAGCGAACAACTTATTAACGCTCTCATTGGACCAGTTCAACTAGGATTGTCACATGGTTAGATCCAGATTGCCATCAAGTTAAGAGTACTTTATGATTCCTTGCGTTTATTTTCATGTTCTTGTTATCCTATTTAGGGTTATCGGCCAGTTCAAATAATCAGGGATGTTATGGTCAGTCGCAACTAAATACGGTCGTAGAACTGCTGTACAAACTTTGTTGCAACATACCTGATTGGGGACATGTGAATCTGCTAGCTGTCATTCGATGGTTGGAAAACTGTGCAGATGAAGCTCTTTCGGTAAGTGGTTTGATGAGCTAGAGTTAGACTTTGATATAAATCGTATGATACAGTATGTCTTTGACAACACTAATTTTGTACGAAAGTAAATGAAATATATAATTCTGTCTGATTTTCAGAATGTATCTAGTTTCCGAGCAAGTGGTGCAGTTCCAGAATATATCCAGGCCGTCTCTGCGGCTCTTTGGTCAGTCGCAGCTACTGGAAGAGTTGATTTGACAAAAATTGCAACACCTTACCTTCTGAAGTAGGCAATATTTATCCTGTATATTATTTATTTATTTGGGTGAAAGTGTGCCATGCCTTTCATAACACATATATTTTGGTTCATAGGAAACTCTACAATTGGTCATTGAAGTTGGAGCCCAAATCAGATCTGAAATCAATCGTTGACCATATGATTTGTTCTGTGTGCTTCTGCCAACCATGGCTATTTGTATATCTCATGTTTAGTATGAATCTCATCAAATTGTCCGAAGGCATAGGTATTAAAGCTAATTCCTACTAAAACCTAGCATGTTTTTTGATAATCCATGTGTAGGGAATTTTTTTTTGTTTTAACAAATTTTACATTTTGCTCTGTAGATCTCAGTGGAAGTTGCTTTACAGACTTGCTTCAGCAATGGTACGATGAAGGTAGTGTATGGGGAAGAGTTGAAGTAAAGGATTCAGCCAGTCTTAAAGCAGAGCTTTTTCCAAGTATTCTGATGACACTTGGCAGAGCTGCTCAGTCACCATCGGCAGCCATAAATCTTGGCAGTTCTTTACTTTTGGAGGCGTTAAACACACTAATTATGGGTAACTTGTGACCTACCAAATTTGATTGAATTTCATGCGTGCGAACACAGTTTTTAACGACAGTTCCATACTTTTGTGTTCTCTGAGTAGAATTTTGGAATTTTTACAACACGAGCACATGGATGACTGGAAAATCTGTAAATGCCGAAGGAATTGAGAAAAATATCATCGCACCTACTCAGTTCGTTGGTATTCTCACATTTTATGGCGAGCTATGCAAAGTGAATGAATTTAAGACTTGGTTCGGAAATCAAGGCGCTGGATTTTGGCTTCCCGTCCTAAACTTGTTGTCCACTCTACCTGGCAGCTTGAAGTCTTCCTATTTTGGTACGTACGTGTATGATATTGAGTCAACTGTGATAAATTTTCTTGCCAAGTGTTGTTGGACTCATCCGGATAACCAAAAGAAAATTGCGTCATGTCTCCGTGATATCATTTTGAAGCAAAAAGCAACACCACACAGTAAGTTAACAATTATTATTTATGCCATACTACTGCCATTTAACTCTCCCCACAATTTCAACTTCAAGTGTGGAGGGAAATATATTGTAGTATAATGTAATATAAATTAGTTATTAATTTATACATTGTGTCTGGGTATTTTTAGAAGCAGTGTTTCTCCACTCAATGTCCTCCTTCTGCCGTCGTTTACTAATTCAGCTACTCCTAGAGAACGAGAAAATTGTCATCCATGTGAAAAGCGAATGCCGATACCCTCTAAAGGTTCCTGGAACAACTGTGCCCTTGAAAGATAGACATCCTTGTATGGGCGTCAATGGGGGTGATCGTGTATTTTACGCGAGCACACAGTGCTCAGCGTTTGAAATGCTTCGGTTAATAGGTAAATATTTAACATTCTAGAGTACGCACATGTAACGTATACCGTATTCTATTTTATTTACCCATTTTCGATACTAATCTCGATTACTTTCAATTGTAGAGCCAATTGGCATGAGGCTAGACAAGTCGGGCAATGCAAGTGATGCTAGTCGACCTCCTACGTTGCCAAAGAAAGATGGTCTCGTGGAAGCCGGATTGGAGATGATAGATCAAATCATTGGGTCCGTTGCCAAAGACAAGCGAGTAACAGCAGACCAACGACGACTGATTAAAACAGCATCCAAGAAATTGAAACCCGACAGTCTTAGCGAAGGAAAAAGTGCGAGTGAAAGTCCCGATTTGAAGAATAAGGGTCCTAAACTTGTAAGTCTACCAACGTCTTTTTATTCTTTCGGTTTTGGACATGAATAAAATACTAAATAATGTCTGTATATTTTATGCGATGCTTTACAATTGCATAGCTTTTGGAGCTAGAGGAATATCCCGAAGTGAAAGTTCCCTTGCCACTTCCATTGAATACACTGTTGGCGGCTGTTCAAAGTCGTGTTCCATTCCTTGACGTGTTAGTTTTTTCATTGCGAACCGAATTATCAGGTTAGTATACCCTTGCCTTGGATTGTTTTGCCATGGGTAGTGCTGGTTTGTTATTACTGAGGTTTGTTCCGTTCTGTAGGAACATCTTCGGGTGATCTTTCACCGTCTTCCTCGTCACCGTATATCACCGAAACAGATGAATCTGGTCAAAACCAAATCAGTGGCACGAAAGAAAGATGTTTGAAAAAGATACCCGATATTTTCAATGTCAGTGCCGTTCCGTCAACGATAGAAGTCTTTAGCAGAATGGGAGGATTGGGTTTACTAGCTAAGCATTTGCCAGTTGTGTATCCAGACACATTACGTCAAATTGCAGTTGGAACGAAATTTACAGGATCTGTTGGACTCGTTATGGGAATGGATAAGGATAGTCCTGTCACAATGCACACGGACTCGGAGTGGGTGAAAATTGAGAACGCTGATGACTTTTATGATGTAATAGAAATGTTTTATAAGAAAAAACAACGGAGAATTTTTTTTTTTCAAACGAACTTTTTACCACTTAAACTTTTGTTTTTCATTATTATTGTCAGGATATGATGGAGAGTATTGTGGCATCATCGACTCCGATTCAGAAAAAGAATGCTGGATTTCGTCATTTCAACCCAACGCCTGGAATACCTCCCCATTCGATGGCGGCCTTTGGTCTCTTTTTGAGCCTTCCAAGATTTTCAGAAGTGCTACTTGGTGATCGTGTAGGTGCACAATGTATGTTAAGGCTTGTTATGGGTGTCACTGACGATGCTGACGGAAGTAAGTTTACTCTTTATATTAAAATATGTTTTTTTTCATGTTTTCCTGTTGTAAAAGTACTTGTGTACATAATCAATTTTTGACTAATCTTCTAGACGACATCTTTGCAACTGCAGTAGCGAAATCCTTGCCCACTCTACCATTCCAAGTGCTTCGTTGTCTTTTAGAATTGCTTCCTCTATCCACCGAGGAAGGTCGACATCTTCGCCGCGCTATGGTTGAATACAAAGCAATCCATTTCATCCTTGCGTGTCTAGCTGTTTTTACTCATCAGCAATGTGACCCTTCATTAGTTCCGGGGTTGCAACATGAACTGGTCATTGCAGCAACGAAAGCACAAGGGGGATACGAGAAGAATAATAAATCTGACGACAAGTCCCATGTGTACTGGGCCAAAGGCACAGGATTTGGAACCGGATCTACAGCACAAAGTTGGGACGTAGAGACTGCCTTGCAGAAAAAACGAGCGGAAGAAGAAAACGTCACCTGTCTACTGCAGGTTCTGTCTAGTTACATTAATCCTCAAGCATCCAGACCTTCTGTTGAAGATGGAAAAGCAATGGAACTCTCACCACCAGCTCAAGCTGGGAGTAGTCAAGAAGATGAGTGTTGTTTACCTAGCGAAATGGCAATTCTTCTCAGAAACTCTTGCCTATTTTCTGCAATTTCTGGCTATTTGAGAAACGACTCAGTGCTGGATATGGCTCGCCATGTTCCTTTGTACAAATCAGTCCTTCAATTCTTGAGATCTCTGGTGTCAAGCTCGCAGTTGTTACCACTACTGGCGCCATGGGAAAGGAAGACATCTATAAGCTGTGAAGATCAATCCATCTCATCATTGTTGGTAAAGATGAAGGAAGTTGTGGACAATTATTCTAGGCGACTTACGTAAGTGTTTTTAGTTTTAGGTACATACTCATGTCAACTTTGTGTGGTGTGGTTCTCGGGAGTTGTGATTCGCATACTATTTTGAATTTTTGCAGTGTTAATACCAAAGGAAAGACAAAAAGTAAACAGACTTCGAAGGCTGATGACTTGGAGGACGAAGGATTGGCACAGTTAATTCCAGACATTCAATCCACAGCCACTCTTGTTGAAGTAATGTGTTTATTAGCATTAGCAACAGTTGTAGTATTTCTTTATGATCTTTCTTTTGGCATTTAATTTAACGAAAATAAATTTTATGCTTTGAGCAGAAAGCAGTGACAGAACTCATCCAGAAACAGGGACCGCAGGATGTAGAAATGGGTGAAGACGGAGCAGACAATGTTTTAGTACCGACACCAAAAACACTTGATGAAAGATACATTGACGAAATGAAAAAAATGCAGTTTTGTAAGATTTAGATATTAGATTAGATTAGATTAGATAGGGTAAGGATGGAACTAGCGCATCGATTAGCAACAGCTTTTTTATACTCTTTTTTTTGTTTTAGCATTTTACGAAATGATAACTGAAGAAGAAGAGACGGGTGGAATTCGGTTCGTTGTTCCCTATCATTACGAAAGTAATGTGAGGACCAATTGGGGTCGCACCTTCCCTGCTCGACTGAAGCGTTATTGTCAACGAAGAGTGTTGTGCTCTGCTAAAATATTTGATGATTTGCAGATTGATGCTTTGAGTGCTCTCTTTTATTTTACAGGTTTTGGTAGCTATTCAATCGCTAATATTAAACGCTGAACCATACTTCAATGAGCCAGGGTATGAAAAGTCACGTGGAACTGACGCCGGAGAAAGAAGCTCTCGTGAATACAACGCAGGCATCCAAATCGCCACTGTGGAATGGGCAATGTTAGACCAACTTAGGAACCCATCTCCATGTTTTAAAGACGTGAGTATTTTGAAATAATTGTAGAGAAAAATTGTACAATTATTGTTCAATTAGGGATTTGATAGAAAATCATATTGAAAATATGTTTCAACGATTATTTTTTCCTTGTGTTCGGTAGGTCATTCAAAGACATTTCTGGATGAAGAGAGGAGAGGTTTTGAGTCAGTGTGAGAAATGGTTGGAAGATTTGGTCGTTACATGCAAAACTGACAAGCGTGCTGGTAAAAATGTTACCGGTGGCGCCGACCCTGTCACAGTGTTCAAGGTGACTATTTTTTTCCTTTTTTTTAACTGATCATCAAGTTCACCGATGGTTATTGTTGATGTAAACAATTCGGTTCAATGATTTTCTATTGTAGTAGTAGATTTGGCATTGCCATTCAAAATTCCAAAATTCATGCCCTGAGAGGATTTTATAATAAGTTT
>JAHZMZ010002944.1:0-11423 GCA_027743805.1 Lepidocyrtoides sp. E14 | reverse complement strand
GTTGTTTGTAGGTCCAAATGGGTATGAACGAATGTTTAAAACATGCCGTCACCGTTCGTTTTATATTTTTACATTTTTATAGCCGCATTTGTATTGATCTCGTTAAAATTGAGTGAACATTTGTCTAATTTTACGATCTAGATTTGACGTGACGGGAATGGGATATCTAATCTACCTAAAACAGAGCTATCTTCATAAATAATGTGTTTTATGCAATAGGAAACTGCGTGAACATAAATTAAAACCATGAAACGATTTCCATAATTTATTGTTAAAATGAAATTTGTGAAACGGTATCAACCTAAGATTGTCAAAGGTATCTTCATTCAGCCATGCAG
The DNA here is from genome assembly GCA_027743805.1 of Lepidocyrtoides sp. E14. Classification (NCBI taxonomy): domain Eukaryota; kingdom Metazoa; phylum Arthropoda; class Collembola; order Entomobryomorpha; family Entomobryidae; genus Lepidocyrtoides; species Lepidocyrtoides sp. E14. The sequence goes on along the minus strand of JAHZMZ010002944.1, from coordinate 11,085 downwards.
CGTACATAACGGTAGTCAGTTTTCGACAATCTGTGCCGTTATTTAAATTTAATGATCACGGAATAGAAATGAGCAAATGTAAAAAAGTGCCATAGTATGCAGTTAAATTAAACAAAATTAATAAGAGATGTGCTTTTGCTAGCATATTAACGTTTTATAGTCTTTTTATTCTCTTCGGGATGCTTTTCATTTTATTATCCACGTCAATACTCCTTCTCTTGAATCTTACAATCAAAATACTTCGTTCCAGTTCGATTACTTTTTTTTACAAGTAACGTCTCCAATTGTAGCGCCAAATCATCACACTCTTAAATAATAACATTCAATTAAAATTGCAATTTGTAAATGAATACCACAGGATGACAACAAGACCTTTTTCAGATGTTGTCACTGAAATCTCCTTTTACGTGTTTCAAATGAAATGAATTAATTATACAAACGTTGTAAATGACCAAATATTGTAGTAAATGGCGGAAATTTAAAAGGACTGTGTTGCAAGTTTTTTTTAAAACAGGATATTACAATCTAGTAAATTGTAATACTCGTGCATATACATGGTAAATAAATATCTTTAAAGTTCCGTGATTTCATCTCATATTAATTTCTTACACATCAAACACTTAAGTAAAACCAAAAATAATTATTGTAGTATTTAACTTAAAGAGAAGCGAAAGATTATATAATATGTTGATATCATAATAATAATTATTATCGAGACGATGATGAGACTAAAAATTAAAGCTTTTCATGCACTTTTGTGTCTCTTTGAATTAATTATTATTTCGAAAAATATATTTGTCTAATAATAACAATAAGTAGCTTTTCTGTTTTTGTTATCTTTTCATCATATGAAACCATATTATTTACTAAATGCTACCAAACTTCATTTTTCTGTTTGTACAAATGAAATTTTACTTTTAACGAAAAGTGAAATGAAATGTAAAGAATAACTGAGCTACACACACGTACGTGTTATTAAAGTTGTACGTGGAGGAACGCAAACTGTCGCAAACCTAAACTATAGTTAACTAAACTAACTAACGAATGTCCTTTGCCTTTTTATTTATATAATACATGATTTATGTACATTTGTTCGCCATTACAATGTCAGCACTTTTCCATTTATATGACCTTATCCATATTATAGCATACCTGATCCATCGACTAATTGATTACTTTTAAAAATTCTGACGCATACATTTTTGACGTTAGAATACCCTTATTATCGGTGGGGGTTTCGCTTCAAAACAATAATAAGTGATTTGTTTACCAGTACCAACTACTTTGTATTGATTTTGTAATAATAATAATAATAATAATAAAGTATGTATATTACTTTTGTAATTTTGTAAATTGATGAAGAAATTGGGGAATATTACATAGTTTTGCACAGTCAGAAGACGATTTGTCAGTTTTTTGGTTCTTCTATGGTCTACCTTTATGTTTGTTTTTAATTATAATTTAATATAGCTCCAGGTTATTATTATTATTATTATTTATTCAATCTTCTGTACACCTAAAATATTATGCAGACGAAAACATATTTTTAAGTCAGATCACTCCACACGCCAGAACTTTGTCGTCGCATTAAATCCTCTTTGTTTAGATCAACTACATTAATATCTCGCAAATCCGGAAGCAGATCAACAACTCCGGAGTCGTTTGAAGTTCGTCTGTTATTGCCACTGCCTGCAGCAGAATCAGGACCACTGTCACCGGATGTAGTAGGAACTGGAAGAAGATGTGTGCCTGATGCCGCCACTGATCCCCTTGCTGATGCAGACGAACATGGAAGTGGAGGAGGATTTTTTCGCCATGTTTCTACCTTTCCAATGTCTTCTGTTACTACTATAAAGAGTTCTTTCTCTGGCGATTTTAGTTCACTTCGAAGATATTCTATCAAATTCTCCGTGCTTCCAATTTTATCCGGCTTGTCGTATTTTGAATCTAGGTTGTAGTAACTGCTCTTTCCAGCGTCCCTTTCTGTTATCGATGGCAGGTTACGAATTGCCACCCAATGTTTGCGTTTGATGGGTAGGGCCAGCCAACCCAGTCTGCAGTCTGATGGTATGTTCAATATGAATCCATAAATGTTGTCAAAATTTAGCTCCTCAGAAGGGTCTCTTTAATAGCAAAACATAAAACATATCAATCATCAACATAAAAAATAATTCCAACTTTAAAATACATGTCAAAAATTGGGTTTAATACATACTTTCTTATACGTTTCAAAAAAATATATATGCTGAAACTATAAACTACACAAAATACACACGCTTCTTTCTCGATTTATTTATTCATTTCAAATTTATACAATATGTTTCACCTGTTTTTCATGGTATATTCCAGTTCGCATGATTTTAAAATTGGCAGTGCCGACAACTGCTACAAGATTTTCGTCACTTGTGGTAATGATATTCTCAACATGGATAGTTTGAGTAGTATCAGGAGGAGCTGTGTTATGAATAGCTGTCGCTGTTATTGAAGTCCTCCTTGTTACAGAGGTTAGAGATCCTTCGTCAGACTCCTGCTGACCTTTGTCCTTGTTGCAAATCTTTTCTTTGCATTCAATAACGTTTTCACTATTATTGCTCACAGCAAATTTTACATTTTTCACTTTATACTGTTCATCCCCGATCAAATCGTTTCCATTTTCCAGCTGCAGTTGCAATGAGCCCCGTTTTTGTCGTGCAGTAGCGCAACAATGTGCGTGCAAAAGAAGGAGAAAATTTGTTACACTGTTGCTAATCCAATTTTTCCAGTTGCTAGTTACACATCCACTTTTACAGTCAGATTTGTTTCTCTGCTTACTACTCAGTTTCACTGATCGCTTCTTCCCCCTGTCTTTGCCTTGAACTGATGACGACGTACGAAACGGCGATAAAATATGGTCACACTCAGTGGAGGAGCCAACCGTGTTTAACAGTTTTTCATGTAGTAAGTCCCCATGTGGTCGACTACCCGTCGTCGTCGTATGTCGTGCTACAAGGTTATTAGTTTCCGCGTAACTTGTGGCTGATAGATTATTATTATTATTGCTGGCAGCAGAAGTACTAATAAAGGCTCGTCTAGTTGATGTAACCACTGCATTTGTAACTGTAAGAACTACTTCCTCACCAGTGACTGAATCTCGTTTACGAGGTGCAAGAATTCGCATTTATACACAATATACCGTATTTAAGCTTTTTTGAGAAAAATGCTTTCTTTCTTACAGTATAGTAGCTACGTTTTTTTTCTCCTAATTTACCAAAATGTAATTTTTTATGTTTTAGCTGAAGGAGCAAGCAGTAGTATAAAGTAGATGAGTACACCAAGAACAATTATTATTAGACAAATAGAAAAACGAAATATAAAAATATATATCCTTTCTAAAGGATTTAATTTCTAAAACGATCATTTTCTGTGCATCTCTGTTTTTTGCACCGGACACACTTGTACTAAATGTACATAAAACTTTTATTGCTGCTGTAATTGCAATTTTTTCCTTAAAAAAAGCACGCTTCTCAAGAATAAATTTCACTGACTCGTTACGTATATATGTACATATTTTTTTCTTTTGTGACAATGAACAAACGTTGATCTTGACCTTCAAACTTTACTTTACCAACAGCCTAAAATAGATTTTTTTTTTGTAAAATGGACTACCACCTGTTTTTAACCTTTCTAACCAGCAATTTAGCACAAACGAGTTTATAAATCCATGTTTGATTGCTATTACACAACATTTTTACTTTTCAAGAATTTGCTACATTGCTGCATTAAATGTGTGCAAAACTCATTTGTGAATTACTTAACAGGAGATCAATAAGATTCTCGTCCTGCATCCAGAGTCCAGACTATTTTTGTACATATGTGCTTATAATAATAATGATATACTTGTATTATGGTTTTGCTGGTCTCATAAAGCAGCTAGTGGCAGATATTTGCTATATTATAAATTATTATCAACATCAGCATCATATGAAATATTACTACTACACGGCTCTCTATCTACATGGAGCTTTGACTGTATGGGAATGCATACAATATATGCATGGATGAATGATAGCTCGACTCGACTCTCAACTTGTTAGTGGTATGCTTTGAAAAAGACAGAAATATATGCTCATATGACGACAGACAGACGGACAATGATACTGATTTCTTGAACCTTTTTTTCCTTTGCAAAATATGTGAATGTCTACATGTATTAAAATATAATATGCATGTACATATTTACCTAGGTCCAATCTGATAAAAAATTTATTAGTGTAAATAAATGGATAGAAAACCCTAATAGAACTTCCACAATATTCCACATCTCCTTTCTAAGATAAACGTGAAAGTCATCATGAATCAGGCACTACATTATATGTACATAGTACATACATGTGTGCAATACTTGTGTGTACATAATAATATACACAAATAACCGGATTGTCAAAAAGTTCACAACAATAATAAAAATTTATCATCATGAGTGAATGAAAATGTAGCATGAAAAGATTGCTGAATTCACCTATTCAGCGGATATGTTGTAACCACTAAGCAGTATAAGTAGAAAAAGATATAGCATGCAATGTATATCGGTATGTATGTATGTCGTGCCATGCAAAGCAACAACAACAACTTTTGTGAGAGAGAAAAAAACAATATTTTGCTTTGCACTGTATTGTATTCCTACACACACAGGTTTTTCATACATGTGCATATAATGAGAGGGCAAATATTTCTCTCTATATTTTTGTTTACGATTTGCACATTTTATCATATCTAATCATTTTATGCACCCTGCCACCACACAGATAAGTAAATTTCTCGGGACAGGTGTAAAATGGACAAGGTGAAAGCATTCACTGTGTGGCTGACAATTTTTGTATGTAGGAGTGAAAGCTAAATTTTGAGTGGTTATAAAAAGACTGAGAAATTGTGTGTGGTTTTGCAATTGGTTTGCTATGATGAGAAAATGTTGAGTAATGTAGTAAATACATAACACTATGCATCACACCAGTAGCAGCGGTGAAGAAACGGAGAAAGCGGAGGCGGATATTATTATTATTACCTCGGCTGAAGACAAAAAGTTAATGCTACTCTCTGTGCATTAAATTTGCTGACTCAATTTGATCTGGCAAACATCTGTCGGCTGCCTGCAAAATGTTTGTACCATCATCACTTTGAAAATATGTAAACGTAGCAATAATAATGTTAAAAAGTAGGTTTTATTACTTGTGAGAAAAAACTGTATAGTGTAGTTTGCAGCTGTAGTGTACTTTTAGTGGAATACATTTTGTGCAAAAATATGAAAATAATATATAAAAATATTATTGCTGCAACCAAAATTGATGCAAGTTGGTGATAAACGATGTGTTTTCTTGGCAGCTGATCATACATGTCATTTTAGACCATCAGGACGACGACTCCACAAGGATAAAATTATCGACACATAGATATTTATTTCGTGATGATGATCTCATTTTTGAGCGAAAAAAAAGTTGTGAAATTACACGATTTAAAGTCTACGTCCGCTGATACGCAAATATATAATGTATATTGACAAATATACCTAACGATATAGAATATAATTTTGCATCAATTTTATAATAAATAAATATCTGCTACTTTCATAGAGAGCTGCAAATTCACTTAAAACTTTGTCAATTTTATAAAGTATCAATCATTTTGCGGGAAAAGTGCGGGACAGCAACAAAATAATTTCTGGGACGGACGGAAGCATGTTTAAACATTAAAAGTTGCAGGTATAATGTATATTTTAAGCAATTTGAGAATCAATGCGGTGGTGTATCGTGGTGTTTCTTTGCTTAATTTGTGACATAACAAGCATTCGGTTATCGCAAAGAACAGTTTGCATAACTGCTCACTGTGCTCTTTGTAATGCTGCATGTTTACATGGAAATATTTTATTATTCACTGTGCATATTCAAACATTTACGCATCTACTTATGCTCACTTGGTCATGTATAAAGTATTATGCTTCATAAAATCATGCGTTGTTGCATAAAGACTGGTTTTTACACTAGTTTCATCGGTTTGTTTCAGTTTTGTGGAAAAGTTACCGGTGAAAAAAGGATCTCATTTAAAAAGGCAGCAAAGTGACATTTGTCGGCATCATGATGAACGACTCTGTGTACAATTCAACCACTGTAAGCTACGAAAATCCAGGACCGGGATCTCCAAACTGTCGACCATGGAATCTCTCAGAAATGGTTGCTCCGCCAGTTTCACGAACACGATGGTTTCATTGGACCTTACTTGTTGGCGGAGTTCTTGCCATTATTTTTGGTGTTACAGTTTTTTTCATTGGAGTGTATAGTCATGTCATGGAACCCGAAGCTGACGCCAAACGTGAGGAAAAATAAAGGAGGAGAACTTTTCTTTCTTTTTTAACTGTATTGTTTTCAATAGAAAAATGTGCTCATTTTCAATTTGTATGACATTTGCAGAACATGAAGAAGTTGCACAGTCTTCGGGATGGCTTGCCGCTCTATTGGGGATCATTGTTGCAGTTCTCGGTATATTTCTACTCATGATTTACTGTAGACTGACCAACAACCGTTTCTTCTGTCATCGTTTGTCCAACACAAGAAATGCACTAAGAAAAGTTATCACGAAACCGAGGTTTCATAATGCACAAACAAGTCGCGGGGCCAATCTTCTTGCAAGCGATCCCAATAGTTTTCAGCCTACCTTGTCCACACAGTATGATCCCGTTCCAGATATTGGAAGTGGTTATAGTCAAAACAATGGAGATATTTCTGAAGAAAGAGCTAAGCTAATGGCACACGAGGCTAAAGAAGGGTAAGAGCGCAAAAAAGTCATGTAGTACTATTTTTCAATTTATTTTTTATTCAACTAACCACTGACTGCTGCGCCCAGGGTCATCCCCTGATAGATGATAACATAATTTTGGTTTTTTACTTATATTTAACAGAATGTAAACAGTTTGAAGACATATTGACTTTAAAGCATAATATCATTACTTGTGAATTATATTATGTAGAATTGACGAATTGCCTGTGTCATCGTGTGAGAGGTTGCTTGAGACTGGAACGTCATCTTCTGCTACATCCAATTCTGTGTCGAACGATCCTAGGATTGTACTTCACCCTTTCGCAAAAGCCTAAAAAACGATAATTCCCGTACCGTTCCCTCAACATTATTATTAATAATACGATAACGATAATAATATTTAACGGTTGTGTGCTTTGCAGTGTTTTAATGCATTTAGAATTTTTCATTTTTTATTTTTTTACTTCGTTCGCTGCTCATTTCTCTATTTGCTACTGGTTTTACGGGTTTAAAAAAATAGTTCATTACCATGCTATATTTTTACTTACCTTACTGCGTGATTACCACGTTACATGTACAAGTGTGTTTGACTTACCAATGTGGTGAAGTGTGTCCTACAACATTCCACACATGTAAGTAACTAATTTAGTGAGTAATTATACAAGACTTACCAAATTTATTTGTTGAAAGAATATTTTCCGTTTACAATAACAAATTGATTTCTACTCCATCATGATGACATGTGTCATTGTTACAAATAAAATGACTATGATTTGTTTCAAAATTGGAAACTTTTTCTTATTATATTTTATAGACAACCACAATCATCAGCTCTTCTTGACGACGACGATGAACGCTTGGAATTCGATGAACCGCAGGATATCAGAAATGCATACAAAAGTGGACGTGTACCAGGCATGGAATGGGGATTTATCGGGGACTTGCGTCGTACAGCCTCTGTGCATGGGCATAGTCAACAGCCAATGCCATCAGCCCAGTCAGCATCACCATCCCATTACAAGCCAAGACATTTTGCAGGTCACGGATATGGACAGCAAAGGGGACATGGAGCTCCGTTAGCATCTATGGAAGAAATTACTCCTTCCCTGCGGTCATCTTTCGCTAGTGTGCTTATGTATGCTCCATCTTCATGGGGTGGTAGCGATGAGTCCCTCCCTTCAGACTTTTTTGCTAATGACTATGAAAATGGCTCTCTAAAGAAACAGGGTAGTTTCTCGGCTCTCTCGGTACAATCCGATTTTCAATGAAAGTATAACATATATAAAGTAGCTTTTGTGGTTTTTCTCGTCTCATTATTGCCTATCACTGTTAACTTTAAACAGCTGCTTGCAAATTTATTATGGTAGTAGAAGGCGGGAAATACTAAGGATGAACAAAGTGGATTTTCCATCGCAAGTGCATTTTTTATACAAAAAACGTAGTTTTTAAGATATGGACATTTTTTTAGCTGTTTATCCAGTTTATCTGTCATATTTATTGCATTCAAACAAACCAAAAGATTGCTACAGAAAACAACTGAATTTTATTAAGTGGTGTGCACAATCTTTGATATTATTTGTGTTAAAAGTTCATGGGTGAAAATGAGAGCCAAAAATATTAATTTTACACTAACAATCATCGATTTACAAACTGACTTTGTCTACTGCTATTTTAATAATACCATATACCTATATACGTCTTACACATACTAAAAAATGTAATGGGTAACATAATATACTATATACAGACGAACCCAATTATATACTTTTACTCCTCACTTTTGAACTTGAAGTGTGATTACTTTGAAATTTCTAGCCTTCAATCATGACATCGAACAATAGGGTAATAAAATATCGAAGCATATATTTCATCAAAACCTCACTTCTAAATAGACCTTATTTATATAGCTTACGAATTACAAAAATATTCGATATGGAATGAGTTGGTTAAATAGTTCAAAGATTACTACGGTTGTTATAATTATAAATATGTGTATACAGAGTACACATAGCCTCTTGCTTCTCTCCTTTTCATATTCAGGCATAATTGTTCATACTCGGAATAATCGACAATCTTGTAGTTCACTGTAATTTTTTACTTTTCCAAACTGCAAAAAGTTAAGCTACTTGTAAGAGCCAATACAGACAATATAAAGTTAACTAGCTTTTAAATGAAGCTTGTTGATTCATTACACACATCCTTTTATGGTATACAAATTGAAGCTACTGAACCAGTCTTTTCAACCAAAATGCAACAGACCACTACATATCTCACGTATATTATCATCTCAGAAACTCATGCCATTGAAGTCCCTCCCAAAAGTATTTACCGTTACCATTTTGTATTGTATAGTACACACTTTCCATTGAGGTTGAGTGACAGATTGTCCGTGTGTTTTAGACCTTGGTAGCTGACGTTATAATGACTATTAAAGAACTCCGTTTGCGTCGACAAAACCATATATTCTAGCCAAATTTTAGAGGCTTCATGTAGTATTTTAACTATATTACGCTATTTTAAAATTATACTCTCAGACCTCAAAAGCATGTAAACAGATTTCTTGCAGATTGTATACCTCTCCAAAATAAAACTTGATAATCTCGAACTTGTATTTATTTATTTTAATTTATTTATTTATTTTAATAAAAAAGAAAATAGATTAGAGGTATATCTGAAAATCAAAGGCTTTGTTCTTATCTCATATAATGTATAAGTATTCTATAGATTTAATTTATTGCTTATTACAAGCAATATTGATAGGTGGAGATGAATAAACGGTACGAACGCGTACTTTTTATGGGGTTGTTTGTTATGTAATGGAAAGTAATAATGTTGATTAAAATAAAACTATAACCTATTTGACTTTATATTGAAAAAATTTCGCCCCTGTCAATTTGTTACTGTTCATTTACCCCTATCGCATTCATCATCCACACATTGCTTTTAATTCATATTTCATGCTAGTACTGTGGTTGTATGAAAGTTGAAAACCATTGTCGACGCATTGAAAACCATTGTATGTATCATAACTTGTATCGCATTATTACAAATTTTTTCTTAAATCGTCACTTGGGAGTGGGATGTTGCGACATTTATATTAATTTGATGCAATTGAAGTGAGGATGTATTTGAAAGAAACGGTTTGAGAGGTCATTTTGATAGATTAGTTTATTGTCAAGCTTTCAATCATATACTATGATCATCATCAGGATTAACAGATAAACTAAACTTAAGAGGATGGAAACAGCTAAAATGAAGTGAGGATGTTTGGAGTGGTGACTGACAGATTTTTATTAATTTATTAATGTAAATTTCTGTGGCAAGTCCTTTACACTCTGTACGACGCAAGTATGCATGGCTTTCATTTAAATTGCAACTTCAGCAACTGAGCAAACTGTACTATTTTGTAAGTTTATGTAATAGGCAATAATTAATCTGGTCACGAAAAATATTTATTGAACCAATTGATAGAATACTCGGACGAAAATTTACAAGTTATGATTCGTTTCATGCATCAAAAATAATAATCAGTATGACCGCGACTGAATCTTATATTTTAAGCATGTCATAATGTAATTTTCGAGTATAGCCTACCATGAGCATACATACATAAAGCGATGTATTTTTAGCAAGTGCAATGCAATCTTCTCGTTTTCTACTACTTGGTAGTAACACTAACGACTACAAACGAGTCACAAGACAAACCTCTACGTTCGATCCGCATCCTGTACCTATAATCGTCATGTCCAAGGTTAAAACGCAATTTCTCTCTTCTTGTTGCGACTTGTGATCTAATAAACTTTTATTCTGTATTACTCCTGCTCATCGTAAGCATACCACTTCGAGAACAAGCAGCGAGAGTAGCAAAATAGTGTTTCAGAAAGTGTATTTTTAAAAACTTGATTATTGCTAGTAAATTTGAAAAACTTGAAACACCATTAGTGAAAAGCATGGCACCACATCAATCTCGTTCACGAGAGACACTAATGATTCGCCAAGTGCCCCAGAAGGCGTCAAATGGCGAACAAGATGTCTTCAGTGACTTTGAAAAATTAATCTTTTCTCCAGGACCATTTCCATCCTGGGACGAATTGAACTACAATGACGGTCTCGAGGCTAACCCATTTGACAAAATAGCCAAGGTGTACGGGCGTCACAAGGGCTTGTTCCTTTTCAATTCTATCCTCCAGAATGAGGAATCTAAAGGAAGGATTTTGGAAATTTGTGAAAAGAAATGCGAGGGTTTGCAAGATGCGGTTGAATTAATGAGCCAGTTCAAGAAACGGATGAATGTCTACT
>JAHZMZ010002943.1:0-22986 GCA_027743805.1 Lepidocyrtoides sp. E14 | reverse complement strand
TATGCAACTTGGTATTCAGAATCTGTTTCATACAGATAGGGAAATATTAATGACCTAGCCTAACGAAGCTCTCTGAGCAAATTACAGACCGGTATAATTATGGGAAGAGTAGTAGTTAAGGAATAGAGATAGAGAGGGAGAGAGAGAGGGATCAAACGAACGCATTTTGTATGCTTATCAAATAACACTATTTTGACAAGGTTTTTATTTAAAGATATTTCCCCAAAATATTCTTGTTTCTATTACTTGCCTATATGCAGGTCAGCTTACCACACTTATTACACAATCGAAATGGTGCAAAGCAATTTTTCCATTAAAAATGATTTCCCCATTTCAGTTCAAATTGAGTTAAATGCACATTACTACCTAAATTGTTGATGACGATGCATTTGGATGTTATTGTTTTGTCGAATGCATGATGTCATGTCAAGTCCAAGTCATCATAACGTAAATACATGAGTAAAGAATCACTGTCTGCTAATATGAATGAATGAAATTAGTTGTTATATGTGATATAATGCATTGCAGTAGTACTCATTTTATACCTACCTATATCTGTAAGTTTGACTTTCAATTTCCATCAACTATGATGTGTAATGTGTATGTACCTACACTTCACTTCTCAGTCTCACCAACTTACCAGTTGTGCTATTATAATGTACGTTCTCCATGAATATATATTGTGGAGTATAAGCATCTAGCTATAAACTTGGATCTATCATAGTGTCATATAAAAGTAAGTATAGCATACATATACATAATGTACTTCCACGGCTTTTGTAGCCAGCTAGACCAATTTCAGTGGTGGAGGGGAATGGTTGGTTTGTATTCTCAACAAAATTAGTACGTATGAGAGTATGAGGCAAAAAGAGAAACAAAGTTACATTTTCTCCCTAGTAGATCTTCATTCCACATCATATCATTTGATTCCATGCAAAAATTGCATTGCGTCTTTTGTCCGTTCAAGAAAAGAACGAAGCTGGGCCACGTACAACGTANCCACGTACAACGTAAATACATTTATTTGAAGTAGTTATCTGGAAGAAGTCAAGAAAGGGTGTTTTATCACGCGTCGTTGTCTTCAATTGATGTTATTTGTGCTCACAAAGATGTATATGTATTTCTTTTACATTTTTATTATTCTAGCATCGACTGCTGAAATTATTTACTGGAAAAAATATTCAAAGAATAAATTCAATACATAATTTATTCCGAAATGAACAAATCCAAAATTTGATAATTTTCAACCATCCGTAAAAATACACAAGTATTTAAGTTTCTGAGATTGCCGCATTTCGTTATTTGCCTTGTAAAAAGCTGGCAACATAAATGTGCTTTTTAAAACGTAGGGAAAGGAGCTAAAAACTAGTGGGAGCGCAGCACACTGCACTGCAGTATTTCAGATGATGATGACGAGAAAGAAATTCGGCTGTGACTCCTTTTTTCTCTCATGCTACCTACATAGCAAACTGATGCTTCATGAATTCTGATGCTTTCAGCTAGATGATTCTGCAGGCAGCTCTTAGTTTTGGCTGTCTTTTTGTCGAAATGATGCTGAAAAATTAAAACTAATTCAACGATTTTTTGGAAAGAAATAAAAATTGTGTACATGTTTGTGATGGATTGATAGAGGAATAAAATAAAGCTACGTTATTTGAAAAATAATACAAGCATACACGACTATGTATTCATACTGACTTCATTCTGTATTCGTTTCTAACTAGCTGATTTTGTAAAACAATAATTGCAAGTTCAAGGAGCGTATTACAAACAGTTTTAATTACCTTAATAACTCATCTCTGGCTAATTGCAAAGAATCCAATTCCAATCTGGTATGTCTATTGTGTCCTTTTAGTCCGCTAAATCCAACCTCTCCTTGTAGTATGGTCACTACCAAATATAACCAGTGTTCAAGATGCAACTTTCTTCTCCGAATTCAAAACTGCACTATACGATTTCACGAACTATCTCTACACATACGATTTTGTTTGCGTATCTGAACATGAGTTCTTACACAATTGTGCACTGTTTGCGTAAAAAATTATTCACTCATGAGATGATGGAGGGTGTTGTTATCTCGTTTCATTTCCTTCTATGGGCGCTACTACTACCGAGTGCATGGCTACAAGGAACTAGCACACTTTCCATAAAAATGCCGCTTTGTTATCTACTAAATTCCAGCCAGCCGGCATCCATCTTTTCTCCAAGAGCATGAATCTTCCATCAAGGCTTATTTTTTCCAGCATTCATTTCATTTCTCCTCCATGCATCTTCCGAATGGTATTTACAGTATTATTTTCTTCTTCCAGTTTACATGTGTACATGCTTTCTATTCAATTTCCACAGTTTACTCTTTCAGAATGTTTCCCTGTTCAATTTTAAAATCTTCTCTTGTCAAGAATCTCTATATTCCATTCGAATATGCCATCACTTTCTTACAACTTATGTTTCCTTCCTTTGCATTATGCCTATGGCTGAAAATGCCATTGTAAAAAGAAGAAGACATACCGACGACCCGACGCTTTCTCTGCTTCACTTTCCTTCTTCTTTCTACAATTTCCTTTTATCTTTCACCATGATACTCTTCTTTCTTTCTTTCTTTCTTCCATTCTTCTACAGACCAACTAAGCATGAACTTTCTTTGTATGTCATTTTCAAATTTTTCGGATATGCATAAAGAGGAACAAAACACTTATTTGCCTTTGTAGTTGGGGAGAAGTAAGAAATGGGACCTTTATATTTCTCATTTTCATCCTTTTCCTTCGTTTCCCAATTTATATCATTACCAAGTCTTGACACGCTTTTGATACTATACACGCCGACCGCCAGAGTACTATTTACTTTACATACTGCATACAATTTTTGACTTGCTTGATTTTCGGGTGCCAGTACCAATGTTGCAAACCAAGAATAAAAAAAACTAGCTGCTACAAACGTGGCCTTTAAGCAAATGCTAACTCGAAAGTGTCATAATGTAATATCATGTGTTATGTGGTTCTTGATTTGTCTTCTTTGTACCCATGCTCTTGCCGTCATAGCTGTTTTCTCCTCATCTTGTTGTTGGTTGTGTTATTACGAGAAAAGGGTAAAAACGCAGATCCATTGGGGTAATACTGCTGATATGCTTTCACATGTCTGCTCTTTCACTATAACTGCTTTTGGTTGTAGATATTTTGTATCACGCTGCGGTATTTTAAGTCTCTAACCAAGTTGGCCTTCTCTTTACTTGTTCGTATACAAAGTCATCGTTTTGTTGTGCATGTTACATTATCGCTTGCATTATTATTAGCCCTTTTTCCTAACAACATTATAATACCCAGGGACTTTTTATTCCCCGTTACGGGGTTTTGGAGAAAGTGGCCGTCGTGTGTGTTGCCGTTTTATAGTAGAGTAGAGAAGCCAGCAGTGGAGAGCCAAAAAGTGGAAAGAATGATAAAAAGTATACGCTGAAGTAATTGTGTATTGTATGGATTCATGGTATAATTCATATAGTTTTGCAGAGAATTACACAAAAAAAAATTGTATGAACTTTACCATGTCAGGACATTAAAGTACTCATTCTCATATACATGCTTGCTTCTCTCTTGCTTGATTTCATGGAAATACTTGTAGCAGAAACCTTAGCTAGTGGAACAACTTTACATTCTAAAGTTACATACATGTTGAAGTGTAGTAGTGAAGAAAGTCGACAGAACGCAAAAAAACAGTAGTTAGAAAATGGTTTTGGCTTTTGCAAGCACAGCAACAAAACAGCAGAACATGAGGACGCAAAAAGGTACACGAAAATGGTGATGTTGCTGACGGTGGTGATGGTGTGCTGTTGGTAGAGTGTTTCTCTGGTTATTCGCTTCAGTCAGTCATTTTTTACGTAGCAATGTGCCCTGATCGCTGTATTTCGTTTTCTCCAGAGTACTAAATACACCAACTACATGCTACTACCAAAATATTGTTACCACCACCGCTGTTGTTGTTTGTGTGTTGTAGTTTGTACTGCTGAAAAAGAACGATTTTCCATAATATCTCGTTTCATTTTCATGGCTTATTCAGTTTTACTTCTTATTCTTCTACGCTATGCACGATTTTTTCTCAAAATTTACGTCAGCCTTTCGCACTATAAAGCATTTTGGGTTGCAGTCATTTCCCCGCTTGTGCTGTTGTAATATAGCAATACAAGTACAAAGTTCATGTACCTATGCACATTTGTTATGAATAAAAACCTTTTCATGTATGAAAGATGAACAAAAAGTATATCCACCCGGCCCGGCAAGAGACGGATGGTAGGACCAACATTGTGTAAAGCGCAACAATGCTTGATTATTTCTGGATAATGCGTTTTATGTTTTGTACACAAAACAAAATTACTACAATACACAATATGAAAGAAATATTTTGTTAAAAGAATAATACTGTTTCATGTGGCTAGGAAAATGGCGTTTGGATATAATAATATGCACCGTTACTTTCAGACAAAATCCCATAGAATCGCGGCGCAGGTATAGTGTTGTAAAATTGAACAACGCAAAATAACACGAGCGACACTGAATGGAGTAGTAGTTTGTTGGAATCACTAGCACTATGTGTAATAAATATCAAAAAGTACTGCTGAAGTTGGTGATATTGCAGTCACATTGATTCCGTCGGAGAAAATTCCTTTCAAACTTGCTTTTTAAATGAGCTCTACGGAGGAATGTCTACTCTAAGCATTTTGGTGTTTATAAGCTTATCATCAGCGTCAAGCGCAGTTATTTTAGTAACGCGATATATCCAGATTTCTGTAGAAGTAAAGCAAAAGTGTGCATCTTTATCAGTATCTAACAATCTCTTATAAGCATTGGAGCCCTTAAACCATAACAAACATGACTGTGTTTTGAAAACCATTGACGGAGAGCTTTTGGTGAAAAAGCTGAAAATTATGCACAGAGAGAATCATGACCGGTGATGTCAGGACATTGGACATTTGTTTGACATTTTGGTTGCATGATGCGGGCAAGTTAAATCATAATTGAATGGAACGTGTTTTCAATATTTTTGCATTAAATTGTTTGACACAACATGGTCAAATATTAGTACACAAAAAAACCATTCCACTTTATGCTTTCGTAAATTATAAGGCAAGGTACTTCCTTATAAAAATTATATATTTTTTACATGTTAGAGCTGGATCAATGTTCTCAGTTACACCTGTGTGAAATGTTTTTAAATTCAATGACTTTGATTTCATTTTATAAAAATGGCTTTAGGAGGGGAAGACATTCGTAGTCTGGCCTGAACAAAAGTAGTAAATCATAGAAAGCGACATTACAGCATTTTATTATCGTGGATTTGAACTGTACTCCAACTGCAGATTAAACTAGAAAAACAATTTGAAAAATATTACTCTCACTAGCTATTACTTGCTATCGCATTGTTAGCCGTGTATGTACCAATAAAACAAAGCATACAGTTTTTCTAATATACAATCTGCAGCTTACTACCATCAATGTAACAAACGACACAATAAACGGAAATGCCAGATGTTGAAAAGGATCAAACACGTATAACCTTAATATATAAAGTAGCCTTACAAGCTATTCCCATTTAAGGCTCAGGCAACTTGCGCAAAAACTCTATTTATTATATTCGTTGGGAAACAAACCAATGTAAGGAAAGTGTGTTGGGAAACTTCCAGCAGATGTATAGTGGGATTAAAGGAAGATTATAAACGAGAGAAAGTTGTAGTGCTTTTAGCTCTCCAAAAGTCGATTGAATAAGTGTTCAGGAGAAAATCATTCATTTCATAAGCGCGAGAGAGAGAGGATGTACTTGGGTGGCGTAAATTGATGTGATATGATAACTTGAGAGAAAAATTGTTAGCTCAGAGAATGGTAATAAATACATAACAGCTGGGACCTGCTGGTTTTAGGAGGATAGCTTCCTCCTTCTTCATCCAGTTTGAGTTGTCTTTTTGCTCCCATTTCAGCGCATACAACCGACAGAATTTATATAGGACCGATTTCATTTTACAAGATCCAACTCCATATCCAGACAAAACCACTAGAAAAATTCAGGTAACCTTGATATGTTCTATTTCAGTCTTCCTCTTCCTGTCCAACAGATTATATGAGAATTTCCATCGTATATCTTCTCCCTCCGTCAGTTTAACTTTTCTTTGGAATGTTGTAAGGAGAAAGTTTGGTCATTTCATTCGCATCACCACATCCTCCCACTCCACTATTACACTTGTGCCTTTTGATCGGTGCAAGTCAACCAGTATCAAACGGAATTGGATGGGAATGCAATATATGTGTGCGCTGTGTGTTTTTATTGTAAACCGTTTGTGGAACTCGACTGCTAGTATGTGACGCTAAAAGTGATATTGTAAATTTTTTTGTTTCGCACTGCAATACATGTGCCATTTGCAACAAAAATACTTGATTTACACACTAAAAGTAATTATATAATTCTCATTTTATCTCTGTACATCTATACATGGCCGGTTAGCTGTTAGCTCTGTAGTGGGATACAGTGTCTGCGTCATCTTAATTCTGAATACAAAAAGCTTGACCCAGCAGCAGTACGAATCAAAAAGTAGATTTTATTGTTCCATATTGCGAAATACAACGTTTTTGCTACTAGCCACCAACCATATAGTAGAACGTATGTAACAGCTTATTTTGCTTCGTTAGCTTGCTTGGGGTCTGTATACATAGGATTTTAGAGAATCTAATATTTGTATAGACGATTCAAACTCGACCTTCCATTC
The DNA here is from genome assembly GCA_027743805.1 of Lepidocyrtoides sp. E14. Lineage (NCBI taxonomy): Eukaryota > Metazoa > Arthropoda > Collembola > Entomobryomorpha > Entomobryidae > Lepidocyrtoides > Lepidocyrtoides sp. E14. Next base: position 16,244 of record JAHZMZ010002943.1, on the reverse strand, counting down.
CGTTGAAATGGTACCTTAATATGAACTGAAATGAACTTACAACAACAGAAAGAGTAAAAAGACAATGCTTTTAGCAAATCTCCTATTTTCGTCTGTTTCATCCAACTTAAAAAAAATTGTTGGCTATGGTAGTTCTTTAGATGGGGCCTGGAAGGTTAAATAAGATGTAAAAAGTAGATAGTTTGACTTCCATTTTTCGGTTTTATGGTTATAAACGAGTTCAGCTTTTGGCACGATACCGAAAGCAAAGAATTTCAAATTATCCAAAGATACCAAAATGAACGGGTGAAGCATGCGAACTATGTACAAAAGAAGACTTTCTGTCTATTTCAAAATATGCTTATAAACTTTCTCCAAAAAGAAATTATACAATGGACCCATTCATTAATCAGAGCCATTTGCCATGAAAGATAAACAGACTTTAATTCTCCGGATGGGAAGGGGTATATCTTTCTGAATGTGTGTGGCAGGAAATTTCAAAAGTCTTTGCCAATTAGTTGACGGACTCTTCCTTCTCCTACCTTTTAAATGCATACAATCCGTCACATTTTTACAACAAATAGGGAAACACATGCGAACCGAAAAGTCTGCCATTTGCTCACAAGTCTGTCGGCTCTATCAAGGATTCTGCTGGAAAAAAGCATGGGGGAACGAACTAGATATATAGATGGAGAGTCAAAGAAGAAAAAAAACAGAGAGAAACCCGTTTAAGTTTTTAGATATATTTGAGTCGGGAAAATATAAAATATAATGTGCGGCAATGTACCACCACTACTGTATAATATTATATGTATATGACGGTAGGTAAAAGGTATGTGCATGGAGATGTAGATCTTGCCGCACTGCCTTTACTGGAGAAAGTATAGAAAACATCATCCAATGTGTGTGTGCTCTCTCACTTGCTCACTAGCATTGCTCAGTGCTCGCTTCCTCACTCCCAACTTTTCTCTCATGATGACTATCGGTGAAATGGATGGAAAGCTTTTAGTATGTGAAAGCTAGCTGGCTGGAAGTCTTTGACTGGAAGAAAGACTCATGTTGCAGAGGCACGGAAGCATTATATACAACTCAGTGGAATGAAGATTGGAATGTACGGTCTCTGTTGTCGGTAGTTGTGCTCATAGTCGCCTGTTCCACCGCTGTTACTGGGGAGAATCGGTGTTCTTGTTGTTGGATGGGATGGAAATGGAAACAAAAAACACGATAGCTTGGATGCATGCAAGGAAAAGAAGGAGAGAAGGTACAACAATAACACTATCATGGCATACTTACCATTTCTGTTGTATGCATGCATGCATTCGTCCATGCGGCATGCGAAGAAAAGGGGGCTGCCCATGAGATTATGGATTCAACAACACTCTGGCTCCGGCTCAAGTGTTTTTCAGACTGAGATTTGCGGCTGTGTCAACCAGTACCCGGGTCGGTGAGGTCCTCTCTTTTTCCAAAAGAACTATTTTCTTTTCAAAACTCTTTGCTCTAAACATACACACACACACACATCCACAAAGAAACTCGTATAAAAACCTTTGGAGTTTACTTCCAGCTCCTCCATTTACTCCTCTGCTCTTATGCATGTGGTGCGGTGGTAGCGGTGTTCTCCTCATTCACACAATAGCATAATATACAATATATCAGAAAACTGAGTGCTTTTGTTCCCGCAGTGTAAAAAAAGAATATGTGCTCCTGTATTGTAGGTACCATGATCGACATTATTACCAGCAACAAAAGTATTGACGTTCAAAAACGTACGGGGCAGTGATTTTATTCTTTTATATTTTTTGAACTTTACACAAACAAGCAAGAAGAACCTCTTGCACAGCAGAACAAAATAGAACCCCATATTGAAAACAACGCTACTTAAACTCTACAAACATATTTAAAAACTCAAGTCTCCTGTATTGTAGGTACCATGATCGACATTATTACCAGCAACAAAAGTATTGACGTTCAAAAACGTACGGGGCAGTGATTTTATTTTTTTATTTTTTGAACTTTACACAAACAAGCAAGAAGAACCTCTTGCACAGCCGAACAAAATAGAACCCCATATTGAAAACAACGCTACTTAAACTCTACAAACATATTTAAAAACTCAAGAAGAAGAACCCAACAAATAAAGAACAATCTGACAGTAAAAAAAGCAAGGAAACTACTTTTACTTTACTCTACTCTCTGGTTAGTCATTTATTCTGATCCTGTATTCATACCAACATTGCCGCCGCCACCACCATCATTTCTCAACAACTTGTGCAGTGTTGTGAAACACAAATTTTCTCCCTTTTATTTGTTCAACTTTACAATTTCTCCTGCTTTTGGCAAGTTGCGAAAGTCTTTAAAAAAGATAACATAACAATTTGACTAAAAACGTCAAGCGTGCGTTCCTTCCGGTGAAAGGATAAACAAAGATTGAAGTGAGCGATATGGTAAAAACTTTTTCCACTTTTTCCTATTGTGTTTTAAGCGGGTGTATATAATAAGAAGAGTTAAGACACTTCCCATCATCTTCGTCAGCAGCATCAAAATTTTTTCTGCAGCTCCACGAAAGTCAGGAAAGAAATGAGATACTACTACTGCTGCTGTTGTCTCTTTATGCATTGACGATGTTGACTTGAGTTGACTCTTTCAGACAAGTTCTCAGTTCTCACAAGTTTCAAGCTTTCTTCCCTCCTTGTCTTTGTCGGCCTACTTAACACAGCATGATATGACATGGATCAAACAATGAACGTGTAATTAGCATTAAATGAGGTACACAATTTTGTGTATGCTACACTGACTTTATTCTTGCGTTATATTCCATTAGTGACAATAAACGTAAAGGTGTAAACGACACGTTGCGTTTCATACAAAAGACAACATTTTCAAAAAAATATTCAGAGACATCACACAGCACTCATATTTTATTGATTTGAAATACTTTATTGTCGTCAATATCGATTTCCTAATTTATCAACTTCTACCTATTGTTAATGTGAGCTCTTTTTCTCATATTTTCCAACAAAAGTGATGTGTACAAATAAAATAGAATAGAAAATCGCCCACAAGTTCCCCGGTGCGCTCGCCATCACGTCAGGTTTGAGTTGCATTTTGTCATTTTCCAAAAAAGTGAAAGTTCACATGTATTGAAAATAAAACATGGAAAGGCTATGAGGATTTGGGAAGCTCGGTTGACTACTACTCATGGATTTGTGACAAGCAAACAGAGGTACACAATAAATCTTTTAGAAAAATAAATTCTGTATTGTAATAAGTACACTTGAGCGGTTATCGAAACATTTTCTCTTGAAAGTTAAACATATATATCGTAGTGTCCATCATCACTTTTGATATGACTATGAAAGTGATACTGCCCAAAATATCGAACGTTTTTCATCCCGTCTTTGCCCATGTCAAAAGTGCTTAGATTTTTATACTTGCCCACATGGTTGGATTGCAGGGAACTAATGTTTTTTTCCACGAAGAAATGCTTTTGGATCCTTTTAGTTTAGTGAGCAAAACTATTTTTCGTTTAGTGTACGTCAGGCTTACTATATAACATTGGTCTTGTATAACCAAAAGCCATTTAGACCCAAAAGGCAAAAATAAAATAGTTTGATATAAGTTGTCCCATTGTCTGGTAATTGAAAAGTTTTAGTGGTCCACCAAAGATTCCAAACTTTGCTGTGGCTGATACTACTACTGAAGTAATAATATCTTTAGAAGCATTAAAACTGAAAGTGATAAGTACATATTCAATTTATTACATTCTTTTTCAATAGTTAATTATCAGTAGATAATTATGTATTTGGTGGCATCTACAGCTTCTACAGCTACCGGTAATTTGAAGTTAACGGATTGTTTTGTCGGAGCTATTTCACACGCAATCGTCGTAGCAAATATAGTGTGATTTCCGGTAAGTTCCAAGTTGACTTGTAGGGAAAAAACAGAATATTAGGCGGTGATGGCGATGATGACGATGCATTTGTACAGTATATTATATTACCTATTTTTTTGTTATTTCCCTTTTACTTTCAGTACTAGTCGTTCTGTTTTCCAGTAGTGTTGGCTGTACGACAGCAATAAAGTGGCAAAATCAAGCATTTTCATTTCCTTTGCTCCGCTTCTTACTTAGTCAGTCTCTCACTGTGACATTTGCTTGCTTAATAATTCATATACGTCAAGAGCACCGCACCAGATCTTCAACATGCGTGTTTTGGGAAAAGGAGAGAGAAAAAAAAATGTTTCCTATTAGTCAGACAGGAAGGAAGAAAGTGTGGAAGTAAATGATAGGTAGGAAGCTCTTGTGAACACCACATAATTCTTTGTTTGCTGGTTTGACTTGTGTCAGATATATTTTACACTTAAATGAAGATTCTATGTATCGTTTATAATTTTTGCTCTCTGCAACGAGTTTTCTTTTTTTTACTGCATGTATATTCCCTTCACAGACTCACAAGCGTTAAGTGGCTACTGCGGTGACGGCAGGGATGACGAGCATTATAATTCCTTTATAATATCAGTTTCATCCAGTCTATAGTAATTATTATACAGTAATGAGAATAGATATGAGAAGAGCAAGTGCGCGTTATTTGGTTTTATCAAATATTAATACACCAATTTTATGCCTTTTCGTATAAAAACCGTAAAGCTGTGTGTAGCACCAGCAGCAGCCAGTGTGGCTCAACCAGTATTTGTGCTGGTTATCTTGTGTTTTAGCTGAAAAGCTACTTTGCTTTTGTTCTACCGCAGCTATACGAACCAAAAGCTGCTTGAAATAGCACCACCACCACCACGTTTGCCGCGTGTGTCTAAAATTACTAAAATAATGTGAGGGAAAAATTAATACAGCAGAACACAGAGGAAAGAGAACAGAGAGAGAGAGAGAGAGCATATAATATCTTCTTGTAGAGATCCAGTGCGGGATCCATATGCATAAAACGTATTCAGGCATGCACAAAATCCGTGTGTCGCAATGCAGAGAATAGCTATAGCTTTCCCTAGTCCATTACTTTCTCTGCTTCACTCCGTTAAAGCTACTTTCTCTGTCCCGACGTACCACCACCGCCACCACCACACACACACATGCACACACTGCAATAGGACCTTTTTCTGTTCAGCAGAAATAAAAGCTGAATTGGCTCACAGCTCTCTACAAACTCCTCTCTTTGTCGTTAATGCTTCTGCTGGCAAGCAGAAGGGGAAAAGAGGAGACGAGCGAAGGAATGAGAAAAGAAGGAAGAGTTGTGCTACTGCTGCTGAAAGCTTTCTCATGATCTTCTGGAAACCTTTTCAGACAGCAGCAGTGTACAGTTGGTTCAGATGACATGGGCACAAGCCTCTATATATACCGTGAGCCGCCAGACCACTATACACTTTTACTTCACTCGCTCACTCTAATAATGGCTTGGTCTTTTCGGAACATTGTTGCAACATCACTATGCGGATGTGTATAGTCAGTGGGCCTTTTGACGGTGTATTCACATGTTATAAAAAAAACTCGACTTCACATCAAGACTTGAACAAACGATATAGAGGCAATAGTAATAATACAGTATCAATATCTCCGAACAATAATACAAACTGCTGTGGAATAAAGAAGTCAGAATCGGAAAATTCCAAAAACTTCCCAAGAGGAAAGTATTAAAGTACCCTTTTTGCATTCTTTGTGTGTACATGTAATGGGTTCCAGCAGTAGGTACAAGCAGCGCTTTTCATGGATGATACCATCCCACCAACGCATACTTCTCATGCATTGTGCTCCTTGGGATACGAACAGAATACATAGAAAGCAGTTAGCTGTATTATGTGGACTCATTCACACATGTACAAAAGTACTCAGTCTATTATATTGTATGACTTCCGGTTCTTTGCATTGTTTGCACTTCGTAAAGTAGAGATTTGCTGCTTTCCATTACAGTCGTTGTTCCACTAATAATCATAATACTTTGTCATTAATTAAATGAATAAGTGGTAGTCATAAGTTTGGTATAAGTTGGCGCAGCTGCTGTGCACTATCACCCAATCACTGGAAAATACATGCTATTGTACGGTGTTGTTGGCTGGGGAAAATGTATTCATATTTGGAGCACGATACAAGGCGAGAAATAAATGTCCGGAGACAGTTATTTAAAAGACAATAAGGACGCAACTGTATGCATTATTTTCATTTAATGTAAGGCTTGTATATAATAATAATAATAATAAGTAATGAACAGCAATAACAATCAAGTTTTTGATTTGTTTTGTAGACTCCCTCCTGCAAACAATGTGCTGTCACCACTTCAGCACTGAATTTCTAATTTCCTAATTTCAACTAAAATTTCTCCGCATTGCACACATTTTATATAGTCGCTTCATTGCATATACCATCAGGAACATGATTTATACCTGTATACCGTGCTTATACTCTCTTACCCCAACTCACCGGCATTTCAAGCAAGCATACCAAACCATAATAGGTTTGTATATGGATTCATATATTTAGCATCCAGCCCGCAGCAACGCTGCTACACTAAAGTGGAGAAAATAGATTTTGGAAAGAGCATGTGTACCACAGCAGCGTTCATAAACAACCAGTGTATTTCATGAAGAAATGATGAAAGGTGAAAATAACGACAACAACGCATGTTTTCGAGAAAAGCATTATGCATGCAATTTATTCATTCGACAGACAGACAAATTTGATTTTTTACAGTTGATGCTCATGTGCAATTTGTGTAGGTATAACTATTAACTTGCGACAACTTGCCAGTTAGTGAAAATGGTTATATAGAGAGGATCTACAAAATTATCAATTTTTAAAATGATTCCACGAATCCTTTCAGCAGTCAAATTTTTCTGCGAATGGAATTTCTACGTTTTACAGTTGGGATTGCTACTATAGATGAAGAAAGTGTGATTTTACACTTCACTTGAATTTTTGTAACAGCAATAGCTAAACATAATTGCTAAATTCTCGCACATGTACGTACAATAAACTTTTTTTTTTGCTTTAAAAGCTCCAAACTTGTATATGAAAAATTTACTTGTGCACGCACACAAAATGGCTACATTCAAATTTCCACACGGGCTGGCTGTTAAAAAGTGATAATAGCTGCATCATGTGTGCATATAAAAGGGCCAGAATGACAAACTTGTGATTTTTATCATATCATATAATTCAATTACTCACAGAATCTAAATTTGTTTCAGGTAAAATGATGATGTAAATTATGAAACTAATTTTGTATATTAGGCTCACTACCTCATCGAAGCTCATAAACTTTTGAAATTGCTCCTACGTTTTATTGATCCTATACTTTCAGGCTTGCTAATATAAAATGGCATAACACCAAAGGGACAATGCTATTATGAAACATATACTACTTATATGCAACCTCATGCTTCGTTGGTAAATAAAGGTGATCAACCTTATTCATTCCCTTTCATCTCCTCTGCCGCCCACTCCAATTAAATTTTATATTTTACAAAAGCAATTAGCGTTTAGCATGACGATAATTATTTTATGCTGCATCATCTAAAAAAACCAATACCCTTCAGTTTAGCTTTGAGTCCAATTTATGACAGCGTCTGCAGTAAAATACACCCTGTGTCATACGTTTCGTCAACAAATCAGAGAATTTAATGACGAATCAAAAGACTCTCAATCCCATGCACTGTAGTAAGGCCAAGCTGCGCTCTCGTCATGAAAGATGCCAAATCAGATCACTCGAGCGAAGCAGACATGTTCCACTTGGAGATGGTGAATGATCATGATGACTTTTGTGACTCATCCCCCAAAGTTCTATTACAAAAATTTGCATGTGACACTATTTTCGTCTGAAACGTGCCTTAACTATATTTGATTTTTTCGGAAAAAACGAGCATCAGGTACTTTTCTTGATGACAGTTGTTATAGTCGAGGTGTTTGTATATCTGGACCATGCCGGAATCCAGAATTTTGACGGATTTGGTAGCAGATGGTTCAAAGGGAAGGATAACAGCGTTTCATAAATAAACTCTCACCCTCATCACTACCATCATCATCATCGTCATGTTAAACTTACCTACGTACCTAAACAACAAACTCACCTCTCGTTTCTGTTTTTTTTTTCATTTCTTGTCCTACTACTCACTCCAACAAACCAAATCATTATTATTGCCTTTGGTGTATACTGATGTGTAATGTTGTAAAGGGCGGATTGGGGTTGACGTTGAACCATAAAAAAAGTGGAAAGATTAAAGCACGATATGCCCTAATAGTAAGCCAAAACCGGAGAGTGTAGGTGTATTGGGACTGCCAGCCTCATCATCAACATCACCGTCGTCATCATTATCTTGAACATCAACAAACAAAATGAAATTTTTTAACAGCACAGAGAGAGAGAGAGCAGCAAGGATGAAATTGCATGCGTACGTAGAGAATGAACCATTTGGGAAGATCGCATTGCTCACTAAACCAGCAGCATAATTTCATATGCATAAATAATATAAAATACTTTGCCATCACATTCATTTTTACTTACATGCATGCATTTTTATGTAGCCTGCTTCAAGAATATGGCTACTCAAATAGCCCTTTATCTTCTTTTTTTCCTTTGTACTCTCTAAATACGTCTCTCCTTCTTGTAATAATGTTGATCCTTTTGCAATCATGCCTTAATAATGTGCATCAACAGTCCTACCTGCATTCACCATCTCATTTGGCTCAAAAACGATTTTTTTGGCCTTTCCTAAAGAAGAAACAACAGTCGTTGACGACGTCCGTTGATGTTGATGACGATGACTACGCTGTGGTGATGATGTTTGTTCGAATTGATCATAGTAGTATCATGTCTATTTAGTCGATCGCATCATTGATCTTCAAAAACCAATAATGCTGTGTCGTGATGTATATTATTCACAGAGTAACAAACAGGGCTTCCTCCATACACACACATCACCGCAGAGGTGCTCCCACTCTATTCAAATATAACACTTTATGGTCGGCAAAAAAAACCAAATACAGTGCATATTACAATCTCGTTCTGTACAACAATATGACTGAATTATTACTACTTATTTTTTTATTATTTGGTATTATTTTGAAGAAACGAGATGGGCATAGAATAACGAATTCATAAAATCAGGTTTGTAGTTGAAATCAAGCGATTGCTCATGCATTTGTATTTGACAGACACCTTTAGGTATACAAATGAAACTTTTGACACATGCACGTAGAACAGTAAATAAATAAATAATGTGGTTTTTATTGTTATTGCTGTACACACGTTTTCAAACGAGGGCTATAGGTAGTTGGCTTAAATCTAGCTGTGACCAAAATGGAATCTTACGACGGCTAGTTCAATTTACAAAATAGCTTCTCGTGAATTAATATATTTTTTTAGACGTAGGCATGTGACTTTTACCTGCTGGCAGACAAATTAATGAGAACAAGAAATAATGTTCTGTTCTTCTGTAGGACCATTGAATTTATACACCCGCTCAATGATTTTGATTTGACTACATGTCTGTCTGGTCTGGTCTTTCACTACTATCATTTTCATGGCTGCTTGCTAACAAGGGTGATTCACTTAGCCGATTAAATGGGAGATAGTCCAACTGATCCTTTCATTTGCACGCGCAAGTAATTTGTGAGTGAGGTCTGCTTCCGAATCTTTTGCCTCTTTGGCTAGATTTGTTTGGTGGATCTGAATATTGATTTATTAGATGAGAGAAGCATTATTGAAAATTCTTTACTGTTCGTACTTTCAGTTTGCTTTATACTTTTTTGCAAAAGATATATAATACCTACCCATGCATCTTTAAAGTTGGGTTGTTGGATTCCCCTCGGTTCGTCCGTCTAGTTTTTTGTATTTGCTTTATAAGGTAACGTGGTCTTTGGAAACTACTTTCCTACTTATTACTCAAGTAAAAAAGGCGAAAGAGTAAATGTGAATAGCAGAAACATTTTTATAGCCGTGTATGAATTAAGTTAGTACAACTTTTAAATTTGCAAAGATTACAAAGTAAATGGGTATATCTATTTACCATTTTAAAACAGTTGAGAATTTCATTGGGTAGAAAACATTGTAAAAGATAGAAGAAGTAACGCGTGGAAAACGAAGAAAAAGAACTGAAAGAGTTTTTGCTGGGCACATTCTTTGTTCACTTACATTCCAAAATGCTTTTCATTTTCATATCAATCTACTCATTCTTCTATGATGATGGCGTTATTGCATTGTGGACTATGGACTAAAACACAAAGTTAATATACACAAGTAAAGTTAAATTTTGGATCTGAGGGAAAAGAACGGAGAAGCCAAGAAAATGAAGAAATTCTAGCAAGTAAAGTTTTAGCATAACGAACGCATAAGCATACAAATATTATATGTATGCACATACACACCTATTCATATGACTATATGATGCATAGTATTTTATAGAAATTTGTAAGCATTATCAAAAAATGTAAAAGTACATATATATTTTTTATAGTAGCAGTTGTCCAAATTTTTACACTACTTGCGTTGTACCACTAACACTACCAGAAAAGTAACTTCCCTTTTCCGTCTTTTTAAAATCGACTTCACTGTTCTAAAAGATGGATATTCTGAAAAATGGAAAAGGAAAAGTAGGTTGAGTTAGCTATGTGAACGTACATTTTTTCTTGGTTGATATTGCAGTCTTTTCTCAGCATAAGACTATATTTACATGGTTTGCGTTTTTGGTTTTGTTTGCTATAACATGACATATCTTTATAAATTGTAGAGGAGCATATCGCACACTACTGCATTGCCTGATTTGTATTTGGAATGGTGCTAGCAGTGGTGGTGGTGAACTACTATGTTTACCATAACATCTCCAACACCACGTTGTACAACATATCATATATCGTTGGAAGACTATATAGTTTTATAATAGAAACAGGCAAGATTTTACTTGCCACTTGCCATATTAAGTAAATTCACTTGTATGAGATTTTTTTCGTTTTTTTCTGTGCATGCTCTGTATAGAGTACTAGCAATGCTGTTGTCGTTACTCTGCAGTAAAGTCGTTGTTCTCTTTTTAAGAATAAACAAACCTACAATCTTCCTCTCTTTTTTCACATTTTTTTCTCTCCTTCCTCCGTTTTCTTTTTCCCGAAAAAAAAAATATTCTAGCTGACTTGAACACTGAAGAGGGGAAATTTACCAGAGTATCATATCATTATGGAATTTTATTTTAGTTGAAAAGCAAGTGATATTGCACAGTATATAACTACATAATATAGTACTGATAGTAGTGGTATAGAATATAATAAAATGGTAGCATGAAATAATACATCAATGTGCAATGTAGCTAAAAAAAGAGAGAAACGATGATAGTAAAAAGGCTACAGTGAAAAAAAATATCCTCTTTTGAAGCTACTCATAGCTACTGCTCTACGCTTTAGAAACATTGTAGCTGGTTCTTATTATCATTATTATTTTTTGTTTTTTAGCGTTACTTGATCTCAACTTGGCATCTAATATTCATGTATTAAAATGACAGAAAAGGCAAAATGTTCTTGGTATACATATGGGAACAGTTTTCTTGCGCTAATGATTTTCAAAAGTTCATCTTGTTATCACGGTTCAAGAAAAAAAAACGGATGAGAACGTCCAAAAGGATGAAGAAAATTTGCATGTCTTCACAAAAAATGCATAATCTAGCTGCTTGCACAGCAAAGAAAGTTGTTATTATAACGGGTAAAGGTGTGTTTCTTATACGTGATAATCGTCTTTACTAGAAAAGCTTATAATAACAGCCTCTCTGCCATCTTAACCCTTCATTTTGGAGTTGTGTGTATCATATTGCCTGATAGTCATTATCATCGCACATGTATGTACGTGTTTTTAACTCAAAATATCTATAAAGAATTTTCTTACTCACTCCTTTTCTACGGAAAACTAGTAAAGTATGTATTTACCATACACATCGAAGCAATTCGGTTTTTTTACCTCTTACACTTTGGTATGTATACAAACTATGCATCTATAGAGAATAGATAATAGGATTTTTCCAAAGATAGAAATGCGAATATTTTATGATGGATATTATGTAGAAAATTTGGATTTCCCTTTTTAGAAATAAAATACATATTGGATAACATGACTTTTCGTCTTGAGTGAATACCTACCCAGTATTGAATGTTGCTTGCTACAAAAACGTGTTTGATACTTATAAATATATACGTGTACATGTACATGTACACCATCCACTATTCACACATGATGCTCGGGGATGCATAAATATTCTTTAGAGTGAAAGGAATATGTCATTCATATTATTACCCAGTTTACTATCGTCTCTCTTTCAAACACATCCTTTCTTTTCTCTTGTAATGGTAATGTGATGATATACACTCTTTTCTTTGGTTTGTTCTTGGAGGAGAGACAGAGAGAGGGAGAGGGAGAGAGAGAAGCGTGCATGAAAGACAAGCATTCATATTTCTTTTCTATTTCATGTCCGATTTTGCTTCAGCCCTATTCTCTTTCCCACATATACATGCATTCCATGATGTGAAATCATCATGTTCCACAAGAGTATACTGTTGGAACAACAATGCCAAAGGCTGAAAGTCAGCAGTAATAGCACCGACAACAGCAGTAGCAGTGTAGTATGATCGCAAAAAGAACAGGAGAAAAGAAGTGAGCACATTTTATCCAAAGTGATTAATATTTGATGGACGACTTTCCATGCATTTTTCATTTTCAGTCTTCATTGCTCCCATCTTTTCCATTCCACCTCCTGGTGCTATTTCTATGTTATGCATAGAGGTTTCCCTCTTCCCCTTGTACTTTCTCTCTATCCAAATTTCATTTGCGTTATTTTTGGTTTTCCCTCAATTCATATTTTCCACTCTTGTTTATGGAATTTAAGAAAAGAATAGCAGAATAAAGACGATTTCTTACTCATCATTTCACATTTATGTATATACCTATGTTCCTTTCTACACACGTATGCATGTACTACTATAAAATTTCTTGGGTATGGTAGAGAAATTGGTATAAAAACTATAAAACTGCGTGCATGGCTTGCTTGAAAAAAGAGATGAGAGCAGATCTTTTGCCACTGCTGGTGTACCTCTGCAGTAGTTGGTACTTTGGGGGAAACTGACAGAAGATGAAAAGATTCTCTTCGCCATATTATAAGCATAATATATCGTACCGAAGCGGTGCAGGTCAAAAATATATATACGATATTGTTGCTGGTATGTGTTATGCTATCGCATTCAGTACATTAGCTAAAAGAACGGCATGTCTTCAATTTGCCTTCAATATGAATTCTCTTATTATTATTATGGCCGTTGTTTCTTGTGCTGCAGATGTGACTTTATTTTTTTTACATGCTATCAATAGAGCGCGGCGGATGGACGGTGGAAATAACGCGGAAATATCACTCAAGTGTGCATTGTAATAGTATAACGTGTGCACTGCACAACAGACAAACATGAGATTTACTGCTGCCTTGAGTGAAATGGGTTTTTAAACAAATGGAATAATGAATCAAGACAAAGTCAGACAGTAAATACGAGCATCAAAACTGCGAAACAAAACTTTTCTTTGGTTTTAGTTCAAGCGGAAACCGCTCCTGTACCTTTAAAAAGTATGCTATGCCTATATATAGCTGCTACCTCTCCGCTCAACTTAGGATTCCTTTTATGCCAAAAACTTTTCAAACGACGAAAGCAGTTTTCCTACTTTATAACAGTTACATACAGCGCACCACTCTACAGGACCACGAGTAGATTACAGCTTTAAAACATTTTGCACTTTAAGTACACCTTTCAGATAGATTGTAATAATGTATTAAAATGGCATTGCTTTACTGTTTCATTTAACTTTACAGCTGTCTACATAATACATGCCTTTATCATGCACAAATTTCTTCTGAGAAAAGACGCATTCTATATTATGACAAAGGGTTATTACATGTACTGACTATTACGCAATATTTTCTTATAAATTATATATTAAATGTACTCTTATCATTTATACATGAGCATAATACCCCAACTAAGGAGGATGTAGCAAGTCTGAATATTTCCTGACCTGGTTATTACCTTTTATTTCTCAGCTGGGTGCACTGCTCTTTCCTTTATCATATTTACGCCTCTGATGAATCATGCCTGAAATTTTTAATATTTAATGCCCAGTAAAACTTTCATGCCAAGAGACAGACGCCTGAAACAGGCTCGCTTCTTCAACTCCACCACCACCCTTTTCATTCTTTCGCTTGCGTCTCACAGACTCTCACAGCAAGCAAACCTTCATGCCTTGATGATGAGATTCCTTGTTTGATTTAGTCCCATCACACACTTTACTCAAAAACTTTGCCTGCACTGCATGTGTTGATCGCTGCGGGCCTTGAAAAAGAAAGAGTTTTGAGGAAAATAGATGGATGATGAAAACATGTTACACCTTTTTTTTCTATTTCGCCATCCTCCAATTTTCCTCAACAGAATGAACAATACTTTCAAGATCTGTTTCTTATTAATCAACTGCTCGCACCTAACCCTGCAGAACCCTTCTATTTTTACGTCGTGCATATATACGCTTTGTCGTTTATAGTTATAGTTTACTACAAGTTTCATATAAACGAAACGGCGTCTATCAAAAAAATGAGATGGGAGAAAAGAAAGTACATCAGGCAAGTGGAAAAAATATTCTGGAATGATTTCCCCCTCCTTTTCCCTTTATTTCATTTACTGTGATGCGGAGTCAATGTGGTAAGTAGAATGTAATCGGGATTGGTTTTGGTTGCCTGCTTCCCGTTGTAGTACTCTCGTGTTTTATTCTATTTTACCACATCTCTCATCCCGAGATTGAATCACACCACCCATTACCGTACAAGAGAAGAGACAGTTTAGTACTTACACATTATTGGTTTATATGCATTGTAAGATGATAGGTAAGAAAATACAATTGTGTTGTTGTACATTCTACCTACTATTCCAGACAAGTCTTGGATATATTTATACCACACCACAACATTCCCATCATATATACCAGCTTTTACGAAACGACATAAGCACGTTGAGAATGAAATGTAATACGCAACGATTTTGGTATTCATTTGTAATAGAAGTACAATGCGGATTTGTAACGGAAGGACCATAGGATTGAAAACATGTTGATAAGTACTTTATACCTTTTACTCTAAAAGAAGAAGAAGAAGACACGCTTATAGAGAAAGAGAGAGTAAGAAATACACAATCAGAATGAGAGAAATGAGGAGAAGAAAAAGAAAAAAAAGTTGGCATTGCTTTCCACGCGCTCTCTCTTGTAGTCACTTTGCGTCGTATCACTCCATTCCTTATCATCTTATCCTTTTTCCTTGTCCTCTCTGAATCCTATTGTTTTTCCCAAGCTGTAAAAGGTCTTAAGCTTTGGCATTGGCACCGAAAGAGAAAAAAGACTCGCTTAAGCTGGATACTCCTTTAAATGGCTCAAACTGTGCGGTACTTACACATGATGAGATGAGATTGGATACAAGCCGACTACTGACTACTGTAGTCATCTTCATCGTGAGAGAAAATCTTTGTCGTAAGTTGTTGTAGTAGTAGTAGTAGCGGCAGCGTGGATAAAATATGTTGAGGAGAAGCAAGTTAGTCAGGAGAATCTGGCAATCTCTTTGCAAACAGCTTTATTGTATACATTGTTACATAACATTAGATTGTATTAGTTTTCTTCCCATCACCGACAAACTGCAGAAGCAGCCAGAGTACCACACTTCTCATTGTTTTTTTACTCCATATGGCGATTCCTTGGAATATGACGGCTACATTTAACTGATACATGGCAGTTGTCACATATTTAATATGAATATATGTACAAGTGTATGTATTTACGTATGAGTAAAATGAATACAACCTTTTAGAATATGGAACGTTTTTTTTATACCTACCTCTACTAGATGAAAAGTACCGCATGGAACTTACTTCACTGCGGTAATGACTTTTGTATCTAATGTGTTCCGTTCTTCCATGAGTGATTGTAGCGTAATGAACTGAGGATAAAAGAACATACACAGTGTAATTTCCTCTCTGGCAATTGCTTATGGTTTTTTTTGGGTTTATTCAAAGGGAAAATGTTCGCAATCGTTTTAAGCTACATCCCTACTCCTTTCCAAGATTCTAAATCAGTAGAGCAAAGCAAAAGAAAGAGAAAAAAGAAGGAGAGAAAGCGTGTTTTAAAGATATAGTGACATTGTGTGTAATTTAGTGTGCAATGTATATAGCGATATGTAGTATGATGACAATAAGAAAATAGTCTCTCAAAAAGATG
>JAHZMZ010002942.1:0-10487 GCA_027743805.1 Lepidocyrtoides sp. E14 | reverse complement strand
AAAATGTTTTTACAGGAAAAGTAGTGTTTTGAAGTGTTAAAAACTTACCAATTGTGTTGGCGATGAGAGAACAAAGGAAATTGTCAGAATGGACAGGAGGAAAGGCACACGTAAATTCAAAATCACTTTCCAATACACATTCATTTTAAAAAATTGAGTGTTAAACTGCTTCTGGTGAAGAGTTACTAAAGTTTATGACAATTTGGTGCTTTCAAAACCACTTACAACATTCGATTGAGGACAGCTTGCATACCAATTAGGTTCCTTTATAGGTTCCACTAGCCTACATTTACGTTTGATTTGCTAATTTCAAAGGTAAACTCGAGATGAGTCTTCCGCCCATTGATAGCATCCCAAGTAAAACAAGATCCGTTTAGGGTCCTGTCATGCATTTCATTTTTTGCTCATCTTAGCTTTTGGTTTCATTTTCAAAACAGACAGGAAAATTGCACTCATTTCATACTATTGAGAACTTGAAAAATTGCATTGCTCATTTTGCACGCTTATTCACGGCACTTTATTATGGGGTAATAAAATATGCAAGGTACAGTGGTGGTGGGCGCCGTTGTCGCATCATCTAGCCTTCATGTTGTATGAAAATAATAACTAAACCAAAATGTACTTACAAGACATTATGTTTTGCGTAGTGGTCGTATTTTTGCAGTTTGTGATGTGGAATGTTATTATTAGCCAATAATTAGCAGCAAGGTGTTTTGTTTTATTGACCATGCTTGATGCTTGGGTGAACATGATTAGGTACGCTCTCTGCTAAGCAGAGTCTGCTTTCTACAAACCCGAGTCAAGTTACCTGACTCTTCTTGGCCATTAATATAGCATGCATATGAAATTTTAGCTTTTTGATTTTACGTTCAAGGTGTATACAAGATCGAAAATCGGTACATAACATACAGCAACTGTTATTTATTACAATCAATTTGCATATTATGTACCTATGCACAAACTACAAACATGAAATGTTTTCGGGATTCAAGCGGTAGTAAAACTACCGTTCCGCGACAACTTGAAGTCAAAACTTTATATTCCCACACATGCATGGAATTATATATATTTAATCATACAGGTATATTATGCCTCTTTTAATTTTATTTTAAGAGCGAAAGCAGTTTAGAAATTTTATGACGAGTACATGTATGATGTATGTATGTACGGTGATGGCTTGCATTTGAAAACTTTCTCTGATTATATATTATATGAAAGGAAACAAACATAACTACACAAGCTGTCGACAAGTGTAAGTACACTGTCGACACACACATGTGCCAATTAGTCACTAGGACTAACTATAGGAGCCTCCACAGTCCATACACGTCCTCCGCTTACCGTTTAGTTACCGGTCGTAATCGTACCAAACTAACGATCCGTATCCGTCCAAAATGACTCATGCATTTGGATGATATATAATTATTGTGCTTGCACGTCATTAATTTATGGTAGCATTAACAGTGTCAGGGACCATTGTCATTTAAAATTTAATGAAATTCATTAAGTGCCAGTAAGGTATGGACTTCATCATAAAAATGCTTTATTAGTCAACGAATGGAGTGCGTTTTCTATTTTCAGAGGCGGAGGTATAATCGTCAAAATCCTTTTTGTTGAAAAATCACCTTTAGCGTATGAATTTACATTAATAAAAAAAAACAATTTGTAATTTACCACTAAACGAAAATGCGAAACTGCTTTCTAATTTTAATGGCTCCATAACCTCCTGTCCTCCTCCGAATCATCATCTCCAGAGTTGGTACTTGCAGTAGCCTTGTTTCCTGTAGTTTTCGAACCAGATGATCCTGAACTACCTGCCTCCCCATTTCCTAGTTGTGGAAGTACATAAATTATGGGCTGTTGTGCAGAGGTGCCCTGCTGTGTCGCCGCTTGTTGCTGCTGCGAACTAGAAGATGATACGCTACCGCTGCTACTAACTAGACCTCCACCTCCTCCGTAAGAAGCAGACGCCGGGGCAAATGCCCCTACTGATGAACCAGATCCTAGAGAAGATATTGGAATGGTTTGGGAAGATTGTATTCCCTGTAGTTGGGCTTGCCCGGCTCCAGAACCCAATGTAACTACTTGGCCTGGGAAAGCCGTTGGTTGAGATAATGGAGATTTGGTGGTGGTAACCAAGAGATTCAGTCCAGTAAATTTTAGAAAGTTTTGTGAAATGTCATCAAGAAACAACTGAACTCGATCTCGACTCTCCTCCGTTTGGAAGAGATTCACTGAGTTTCCGAGAATTCCTCGTACATCTCCAGTGACTGAGGACAAAATCAGACTCAAAATTTGTCCGGCAAGTTGACCACCAAAACTGTCTGTCAAGTAAGCCAATGCATTTGCAGCACCTTCCGATGCTTCCGCTTCCTGTTTCAACAGTTTTCGCTTTCCGGCAGAGGGTTTTGCTATACTTAATATCGTCTGAATATTTCGAAACACCTCAGCCTGACAGAAAGAGGATAATCATGGAACGCATTTAATGGAAATCATTTCAAAACGAGTATTCTCTACTCCCAAGAGGAACAACTTCTACAACAACTGCTTACAGTGGAAGCTGATCCTGCATCTGCAGTGGTATTGATATCCTTTTCCGACTCGGGGTGACCGGGAAAGTGGGAGGAAGGGAAGGTGAGTGCAGGTCCTACAATGAACTATTAATTAAAGCAGAAATCGAAAACTAATCACTCAAATAATTAGCAATTTTCAAATATTTGGAACCACTTCTTTATTCATCGTCCTTTTGAAAAGTTTTTCATAAATCACTTACTTACCACAAGAAGAACCAAGATTCCTCGAATGCCAACATTTTGAAGCGTGGCATTCCAATCCATTATGTCACCTCTAAAACACCTTTCCAACTCACCACAAAGTTAAATCAATTTTTTTTTCTTTTATCCAAAAACAAATACAAATCATGGGTGGCCACAAATTTAGAAACGTCTACATTTGTTTTGTGGCTAGATTTTCCCCCATGAAAATGATACGGATGGGGAAAAGATGTATTTTGTGAGCTAATTTTTTTGCTCATGTAAAATGCATTTTTTCATCCACTTGACTATATCCACATAATATCATCATCATTTCATGATTAGGAAGAAGGTGAAAATATCGCCGAGCCATTAAAAAGAGAGATCTGAAAGTTCTGTAACATTATTGTAATGCTTAAAACATGCTCTTGTGTCAGAGGTCTGGGATTCTAGATCGATACGGATACTTAGTATGAAACAACGAGCAGCAGCAGATGTGACCAACTTCATCAAAAAAATTAATTAGTCTCAGACCTCATTACATACTTGATGCTGCATCAAATTAATCTTTTTTAACCTCAGTAGCTCATGATTGATTTTGCTTTGTTTCCCAACATACTTACAGCACAATACATGTTTCTGGAAAATGGAATATGTGGGTGGTATGAAATGCTAAAATGTGAATGTTGGTTTTCATTTTCAGTGTAGCTTTACAACATTTGAAACACCAAATTATGACCGCTTATATAATGGTCTGTATTATATTTTTCCCGAGATCTCGGTAAAAATAGGCATACAGTCTGGTCCAGTAGTACATGTGTGCGTCATCAATATATCATGTCTAGTTCCATTTATTAAAACAAAAAACAAAAAAATAATCTGAAATCATTTTTTAACTACTTTCTTTCCATGCATGCGTTCGAAAATTCCAATATATATACAAAATTAATCTATTGCATGTAAGCAAAAGTCTAATAATTAAAATACTTTAGCTATATTAAATAATTATTCCTTTTTGGAACGATAATCTAGATCTTGATCATCGTCATCTTCCTCCGTGGTGGTTTCAACGTTACTACCATTTGTAACTGTAGCTTTTGTTGTTCCATTGTCCGTGGAGGCAGCAGTACTTGCTTTTGTGTTTCTTTCTTTTGCAGCTTCCGTGGTCGCCGCAAAATTATTCCCCACCTCTGCTGAAAGCTGCTCTCCTTCTGCGTCTTCATCGTCTTCTTCTGTAGTTGTCCGGGGCGTACTTGGTTCTTCTGTTTCTGCTTCGGTTTCAGCATTTCCCTCAATCACAGAGAGAGGAGCAAGTGTGGCATAAGTTGGTTGAGTGGTTCTCACTGGGGATCGTGTAGGATATAATGGGGATCCTGGGTAGAATACCTCTGGAACAAAAGCTGGTGATTGTGACTGCGACTTGGCTGGTACTGCAGGAGCAGGGACAAGTACCGTTTCAGGATCTTGCTCTGGTTTCAATTGTACTGGCGCTGGTGCTGGAGCAGCTTCTACCGCTGCTGGCACTTTTGCTGCCTGATGTACAATAGGAGGTAGCAGCACCACAACAGGGGCTGAAGTTGGCGGTGGCTGGGATATTTTCGGGGGTGTTGGTGTAGATCGTTCGGGCTCATTTTCGGATTCCAATTCTGGTTTCTCAGTGGTACTCTTCCATGGCGGAGTTTGAGTTGGGTTTCCTTTGAGAGTTTCCCATGTATTATGAGACAACATGTGAACATGCGGATCCTCAATAAATCCAAATGAACCTTTAATGATAGAGTCTATATTTCCAGTGAAAGCTCCAGCAATTATTTGGGCTACTTGTGCTCCAAAATTAATTGGAGCTCGGGTGGGTGCGTCATCGTCATCCTGTTTAGACTTACGATTGTTCTCAGTGTCTATGTTGGATGGAAACGCGAGGGCGCAATGCAAGCACTTGAATTTGGAGAAAAAATGAATATGTTCAACATTATTAGAGAATCAACTAAAAGCATTAATGACAACTGATCTGCAATATATTTACAAATTACCATGAAAAATGCCAATGCCCCCGCTAGTGCCATGCTTATTTTTGGAACCATTTCAGTGGACTAAACGTCAGCGCGGCGCTGTAGATTGAACGTGACGAGTCACTAAGTTAACTAGTCATATTTAAAGGCTTCTCGTTGACATGTAGCAAGTTTGAAGATTGGCTCGTGATTATCATAAATACGTAACTCGTTGTCGTTGGCGTAATCAGAACCAGTAATAAAAGTTGTCGCAGATATTGGGAAATTAACAGATAGGTAGCAATAGACTATTTTCAGCATAGTTTATGATATCTGGCTGATGAATGATGAATGGCTTTTGAAATCAATGTAATCCAAATATATATTTTTGTAAATGCCACTTATTTATTAATTACCAGAGCAGGAGCGTTACAACGTTACTCTTTCCGATACTGCATAAATGCAACCAATCTATGTAATTATTGCATCTTCTAATTACCTAGTTCGAGCCTCCTAATAGCTATTGCATAAAAATATTTCGCCTACACTGTAAAATAAACATCCTTTTAAATTAAATATTATCCAGACTGCTCAAATGCTACAGTTTTCGTCTAAATTTTGTCCTCTCATTTTAGATTATACGACAAGCATGCATTGCATTGCCTTTTAACTGCTACAATACTTGCAATTGCTTTTGCAATTGGAGAAGCGTTTCAGAGCCGTTGGGTATGCATATGCCAATATAAGTTCGAAGTACAGAGTCCACCAAAAACTGGACTTCATAATATGTATTATAAAGATTGACTGGCAATTGACGTCAGCAGACCAACTAAGAGTGACTAAGACATCTTTGTTTTTTTATTCGGTTACTTGTAATGTTGGCACTAAAAAGATAATGACGATGATGATTTAATTTAATTTTTCATTGGAATAGATTATGATAGACATAACGCCTGCGGAACAAGTTTCAATTCACTGAAAAAAGTCTATGTAACACAAATGAACTTACGGTAGCGTTGCGGGAGAGAGAGAGCAAAAAACGAGCAACAATGACATCGCATTATTCCCCCTATCATCAACCTCCAGTTTCCTTCAGGCGAAAAATTGCCACACGAGTCCATGAGACGGACTTGTCAGCTCACTCAGCTTGTCAAATATACGGGGGTTTTCTCAGAAGATGAGTAATGAATCTTGAATTATTCCAGCGATTTCAAAAAAAAAACCTACATGCCATTCTTTGAGCAAAAAATGAATTTGTAACATGCTTATCATGGTAGAAAATACACATAAATAGGTATGACGTATATTTGGCGTATGCAGTAGGATCTGATTTTGTTTTACAGCTCGGATTTGCCCTTTACAATATTTTATTTTTAGGGAAAAGCCATATCTGGTGTCACCAACACCGCTTGTGAAAAATGGTTAAAAAATATTTGCATTGCATGCACCTGACCCGAGACTAAAGAGAAAAGCTAAGTCCTCAACCTAACCGCATAAAATTTGTAAGCTTGTTCGCCTTGACATACTTTTAATTTTGCCTTATTAGTAGTACATGGCTGATATTTTTGTGATATATGAGACAACATAAGTCACATATTCGCAAGGCGTCTTTCTGTGACTTGATAGCAGTTTAGATTTTTTCATGGGTAGGTAATCTTTTTCGTGTAGTTTACTAAGTGACACCTAATTGAAGCGTGCCAAGCGTGGACTTATCTAGTCCTTCAGATCAGTGGAAACGAGTAACGGTATCTGCACAAATTCCGATGCTACGGTTCCAGCGCAAGTTAAAAATCCGGCTGCCCAGGCAAAAGGAAGACCACCTTTGATTTCGAAGAGTTTTAACATATAACATTATAAAATTGATGTGCTAATTGTAACTTATACACACACATATATCATAATTATAATTGACAATTGATGTATAGATTATAACCTCGTAATCCAAACAGTAGACCTGTAATACCCCCAGCCAATCCAGCATTAATTACTTTCTTTGTCGTATCCATATGTTTCTGTGTAGTTAATTTATGCGTTGAAATTGCGATTAGGTGTGTTTTACAGGAGGATCCAAATTAATTATTAGTCATTTAAATTCTCATACCTCTCTCGCTGCTCTAGTTCTTTTAAGTACATCGTACAACACACCAGCAGATACAGCCCGAATGAATAATTTACCACACAACGAAACTGCTAATATGGAACCCGTTAAGGCCATTTTTTTAACGGCAGAAACTGGCTTTCCGGTGAGTAACCTTTGAGCTATGAAAGATTGAAGACGCCCTCGAGAAAAATAAAAGTGACGTGTTCCAGCTCCCACCAGTAAGCCGGCTTTTAGGAATGAAATTTACAATATATTTTTATAAAAATTGTCGAAAACAAGTTTAGTTAGTAGAAATATTTGAGGTAACTGTAAGTTTTGCCTACCCACTGCACCTACAATCAAATTTTCTTGGCATAAATTAATATAAAGCCGTCTGTGAACACCGTATTCATCAGTTAAATTCAAGTTGTAACTTAGATAGCTTGGTGGGTTCTTTCCAACAGGCAGAGGACGATCTTTGGAAAGTAAGGGTTGCAAGACAGAAGGTAACCTTCTTGGATTATCAATTATGTTGTGATATTCATTTAGAAATGGTGTCCAAACGTTCCAATGTTTTTTCTTTTCCCATGGAGGGACCACTGGAGCCGATTGAACAAAATGGGAGTCGTTTTCGGTAGCGGGTTCAATGTATTCTAAATACTCAGAATAGTCGATTTCGTGTGCATCCATCATTGGTAGGACTTTTTTCGATGATTCGTTTGATTTGATCCAAATTGGCTTGCTCTTTCAAAGATTTGAAGTCCAGCTAGTACTAAACTTAGCATAATTATTGATAGTAATGATTTGTTTCTCGTGCCGCTGAATGGGTATAGAGAGCCTTTACGCAGTCGTCTAATATTCAGCCTTCGCTAAGCTCCAATAGCTTCAATACCTTTTTAATGCATAACAAACCGATCCTATGACACCGCAGTGAATATAGTATTGCATTGAGATACGGGAGCTATGAATGAGCCATGAGCTTTCACTGGAAAGGTGCAAGGGGAGGGGAGAGCGACGAATAAGTGGTGACCATTTTAAAAACGGTCATGAAAATATTTTGCCAAAGTTGTGAGCTCTGCAAACACAAAGATGATGCTTAGTCGACTTTGTTTTTTTACTTAAAATTAAGTTCTGTAATTTTATTTATTTTTTAAAGTAGTATAAAGTCACAAAAAATATATTCCAGTTACTGAATATAGTCCGAATTATGTTATATCCTAAACAAAAAGAGTGAAATACGACCAGATACTTATTTAAATAAAAAATTAGAACTCTCTACAATTTTGTTCTTTCCAAAACAGATACGAAAAACCCATCAGTAAAGTCACTTTCATCTGCCTTGACACACATGTCTGACCNTATAGTCCGAATTATGTTATATCCTAAACAAAAAGAGTGAAATACGACCAGATACTTATTTAAATAAAAAATTAGAACTCTCTACAATTTTGTTCTTTCCAAAACAGATACGAAAAACCCATCAGTAAAGTCACTTTCATCTGCCTTGACACACATGTCTGACCATTCATAGTTGTCATTTGAAACACGATGGGGCCAGTTAGGTAATGCCCGTTTTAATTTGAACGACCATTCGATCCCATTTAGGCCTACTTCCTCACGATAAGGCTTCTCAGTATTCACCCAATTCTCTTAACACTGGGAAATTTCATCGCATGACAAAGTAATTTCTGTTGATAGTATTGCAATTTTTGGATACGTTCAATATTGTTTTCATTCGACTGTTGCAATTGAATTTCCAAGCGTCCGTACATCCCTATACACAGAAAAATTAATCAATTATTGAGTACTGCCATTTATTCAATTGACGGTTTTTCATTAATCTCTTTCAAACCTGAGCCGGAACAAGATGGATCTACTAAAATATATTCAACATCCTTGTATTCATCAGGGTTTAAATCGGTAAAGTTAAGATTTAGCATAGTGACGTTGTTAGCTCCGACATTATTTAGAATGGTCTTTAGCGTTTCAAATCGCTTGCTACTTTTTTCAACAGCAATTATATGGCTGTCATTGCTCGTAATGGCTGCTAAAAGAGAGGTTTTCATGCCAGGAGCTGCACAAGCGTCAATGATATCACGTCCCTTTCTCGGTTTTAAGGCTAACGCAGCCAAACAACTTGCCTGGAAATAAAAGCAAATAGAGACATTCATCTTACATTTCATCCAGATTAATAATTTTTATGCATGTATATTAAGTATGTGCTTATATTATAAGCAATCATTGTATTGTTTACCTTGTCTTGAAGAATGAACGATCCGTCTATATATAAAGGGTGATTATACAATTCAGTTCCGGCGACAAATACAAGTAAATTTTCTACAAAATGGTCAATCGTAAAGTCATTTGGCCCAAGGTCGTAATATTCAACATCTTCAACTTGCCGCCATCCTTCTTCTAGCAAGTATGAGGTCGCGTCTGACAGACTAATTTTCAAGGTATTTACTCTAACATATCTTGGTTTTTTGAAAGCAGATTGAGTCTCTATTACAGATTAAAAATAGTACATAAAAACTTTTTAAGACATAAATACATGTATACACAATAATAAATATGCAACAATATAATAAGTATACGGTTGATAGTATAGCAAGATTTTTACCTTCCCAAAATAAAGAAAAAACTTGAGTTTTACACATCAAACTTGTATGACAAAAGCTAGATTTTTTGAATCCTAGTAGTAGCGAAATTTCAAGTATATACATGCTATGACGTTTTGAACAATTTACTGGTGAATTAATTACATTATTAAGTAAATTACAGCCTAATTTGTATTCATGTCCTAATCAGTTTTTTTGTCATCAATGAAATTTTGTGGATCACGGAATGCTCGAAATATATACAGTGAAATAATTATCCATACAGTGATAACTGCTGCAGCAATTGGTAGCATAAAGTCCCAGCCTGCCTCAACTGGATAATACTCTTTGATAACATGTTGCGTTCCATAAAAGCTAACAAAAGGAAGTGTGAACATGCACATACTGACTATAAACAATTCAGTGAGGACAGTGACTTCGTAACTCATTTTGGTAGATGTTTATAAACTCCAGTCCAGTCAGACTTTACACTCCCTATAACTATAAGCGTCAGTCAGTAAAGTGACAGTGGAAGGATCACAGATATTATGTTGAGTTCTGCTAACAAGCAAGTTTTAGCAACAATTGACGATGAGGCTCTGAAATGACAAAAACTTGGTTACTGCCAGTCCATGTCTTAATAATACTGGAGAAAGACTGAAATTCTTTAAACAGCCACTAAACCAGGTGAGTAAAATTTGGGAAGACAAAATGCTTTACAATTCCACCAACATGATAAATTTCTTGTTAAACAACAGTTAAACTGTAACAA
Source organism: Lepidocyrtoides sp. E14 (assembly GCA_027743805.1). NCBI lineage: Eukaryota > Metazoa > Arthropoda > Collembola > Entomobryomorpha > Entomobryidae > Lepidocyrtoides > Lepidocyrtoides sp. E14. The sequence continues at coordinate 300 of JAHZMZ010002942.1, read as the reverse complement.
CGAGTAAAACGGTAAAAAAATAAATCTTGCCTACCTTCTTCCCCACTTTCGCCTTCAATTTTCAACAAGATTTTTTGAAACTTTTCCTGATATGATACAACTGTGACAACAGGTTTAGATTCCCCACCCAGGCGTTTCTTCCCCCAAAGTAACTCTGTTATAAGGACTTTAGCTAATTGTGCCTGCTTCGATAACCCGACCTCCTTCTTGAAAAGCTTTGACTTTTCAATTATCACCTCTAACTGAGTGGCATGCTTCAGGGCTTCTGAGACAAGTGCTGTGAGAGCTTTAACATTCTAT
>JAHZMZ010002941.1:0-12630 GCA_027743805.1 Lepidocyrtoides sp. E14 | reverse complement strand
GTAGACGCCGTTGTGGGGTCTCCAGACTTAGTCTTTAGCCATAGAGTTATTGGACGGCGATTGCTAGTTTCCTCATTAAGCTGAATCATCGCAGTAAAGTTGATGACATACCTTCTTCTCCCCGCTGTAATTCTTACCATGCTTTCCCCTTCCCAGAAGGCTTTATCAATGATGAAATTGTTTTGTGACGAGTACGAGCACCACTTGCCAGAATTAATATCAAACCATTTCCAAAGATGATTCGTTTCTTCTGATACTCTTAATCTTCGTTTGGCTGCGACCGCGGCCTTTTCATACAAATCAATCATGAGAATAAGCGGAGCAAGCCAAGAAGGAGTGCGCCGCTTTAGTTCTTCTCTTTGAGGGCTTTTTTCACATTGGTCATGCAAGAGACGAATTAGTTCAATAGATGCGTCTATAACGTGATTCTTCTCTAATGCCATAGCGCTCATTCCCTTTAGTTCCTAGACATCAGAACATGAAAACAGTGCGTTCCAGTTAGCCAAACGGTATGGTGTAATCATTCTGTTGTTTACATAAACGACAATGAAATAAATAAGCATTGCTTCATTTCATACCTCAAACATCAAGCTAAAGAGGTGGATACGATGTGCAACTGGTGCTGATTCTGCTTTGAACCCCGGAGTCAACAGAACATTTACATCCTTGTCAACAGCGAAGTAAATAGTTTCGACACCAGCTTCAATCTAAAACAATGTCAATAATTTGATCAAAATACAAACTCAGTTTTCAAAAGGTCTCCATAATTAATTTATGACTACTGCAAGCACCTGCGTCACAATTCCCGTTAAAGTTTCTTTCATCCATGCTGATCCATTTCGCTGCCCAACAGCAACCAGAAGTTCGCAAACCCTATACACTGTTTCTGGTACAGTGTCCAGAATTTTCAAGCATTGGTCCATTATTGTTTCAGTGAATGAATCCAAGTCTTCGGCTTTAAGATGCTCCAAAGGCTGTAAAAAGGTGGAATATTTGATGAGGTTAACACCATTTTTAGTACTATAATGCTAGTACATACAACAGGCATTTGATGCAGCTAGCAAACGTTATTTTGTGACACTTAACTAATTTACAAATTTTATGTAGCAGAATATAATTATTTGATAGTAACTCAGTCCCTCCATTATAGTAATATTACTATTATGATAATTTTTGAACTCATGAATGTAGTGAGCTTTGTATTACATTATGTATTATATTGGTACTGGTAGTTAAATTACCTGCTATCAAATATTTATAAACTTCATCATCAATAAGTGCGTAACAAGATTAATTAAAACTGCTTGATGATACTTGAATTGCTACTCGATTGCTAATTCTTACACCAACTTACCTCTTCACTTTTTAAGTTATTGAAAAGTCGTAGCATTTCCTGATCAGGCGGATCTGCTGTCACAGCTGGCGTTGTAGTAGTGGTGGTCGNAATTAAAACTGCTTGATGATACTTGAATTGCTACTCGATTGCTAATTCTTACACCAACTTACCTCTTCACTTTTTAAGTTATTGAAAAGTCGTAGCATTTCCTGATCAGGCGGATCTGCTGTCACAGCTGGCGTTGTAGTAGTGGTGGTCGTAGTTGTTGCCGTAACTGCTGCAACAGCTGCAGCTGCTGCCACTGCCGGTGCTGATCCAGGGTTTTGTGTATTAGCGTTAAGGAGATAATCCGTTGCCTGATGGAGACTGTTACTTGTTATCAGTGCTTCGATGCACATTTCTACTGAAAATCCCATGTCCATCAGCTGTCGGAGATGGTCAACATTTATTCCCAGCTCATAGGCAGCTGCCATATGACCTGTGAGTGGAGTGCCACTAGCTGAAGTGGAAGCAGCAGGGGTTGGTGTTGGTTGTGCCGTTCTAGTTGAGTTTTGTTCTGTAGGAAGCCGTGGTAGGTTTGTAATATCAGGACTGAGGTTGGCAACGGGTTGCCCACTTGGAGTTGTAGCTTGATTAGACGGTGCAACACTACTTTGATCTGCTACTGGAGCAGTTCCAGATGTACTTTCTACAACACGGTTATTAACTGGTGGCACACCAACAACACTAACCACTGTCGAAGTACCTATTTGGCTGGTAGAAGGTCCAGCACGTGTGGTTACAGTACTAGCTTCTGATTGAGTCGTTAAATCATTTGTTGATTGACTCGTTGTGGTTCTTGGTTGAGTTTGCTGACTTGGCTGATTATCTTTGCCCTTTCCAGACAGTTTAGACTGGAATATCAAAAATTTAAATAGATTAAACACTTAAAAATTATTTGCATAGTAATGATACGTAAATACACAACCTAGATAAATAAACATAGCCATATATTTGGCTATAAAACAAATCCTTTTACCTGCTCCCTGTAGCGTAAAATATGACAGAGAATGGCAAGCATCGACTCTACAGCACGTGTACCATATAGCTTCAAATCGTACCGACGCCATAAAAACATCACAGCATCAAACGCTTTCTAAAATTCAAATTTGAGAAATTGGTTACTTCGGGCACAGTATAGAATTAAAAAGTACATTTTAGCATTAAATGTAATCGAGACTACCTTGTGGACATTAGCTAAAAACAAGTTAGCATTAAAGGGGTTTCTTAATATAGGGGGTTTAAGTGGTAGACTATGAGGTGACTCCAAAACTAGTTTCGGGTTGACAAACTTTTCCATCAACAAAAGCCAGGAATCCAGAAACTCAACTTGATGTTCGTTGGGCACTGCAACTGGACCACCCGCATCTGGAGAGCTTTCAGATATGGCCCAGTAGAAAACACTAAAGGCACAAAAAGTTGCATGAGTATTTCTGAAAAAGGCATTCTCTAATTGTAAGTACTTTTTTAATAGCATAAGTAATTACTCAATTTTTTACTTACTCAAAAAGAGATGACAAACCATCAGCGTCCATAAATTGGCGAAGCATCAAGTGATATGGATATTTTTTCTCATCGAACAACAAAGGGGCAGAGAAGCCTACAGCACAAATACTAAAGGTCAATCTGGGTACAGGAGAGTTTGGCTTTGGTTGCCACTTCAATCCATTGTTAAGTAACTGGGCTAGCACTTCTGCAACTTGTGTAGCTGTTGTCGTTACGTATCCCTGCATAGCTGGCATGTGATGACCACGTCTTTGTCTCAGAGGTGAACCAACACACAACTGAAATTGCACAAGTCGCAATATTATAACATAGCTTTACAGGACAGTTTTCAGGGAGACAATAAGCAAATACGACAACACAGCAACATACTTTTACTAATAGGCCGAAAAGTTCCGCTAAGGCTCGTCCTAATCTCGAAGATGCACTTAAGATTGGTTTCAGTAGTTTGGCGTAATGCTGAAGCGTGTCGTTTGCGCCTTTTTCCTTATCTTGTTTTGTCGTTGTTTGCGTGGATGAGTTGACTAGCCCAGGATTGGACGCCATATTTGATTCAGAATCAACGTCCATTTGATCCCATGACTCACCATCACAGGATCTAGACATATCTTGCTGAGTTTCCATATTGCAATTGGAATCCTGAGATGGAGACAGCACTAGCGACTATAGTAATAAATACAGACAACATTGGGAATGTTGTTCCAAACTGCTGCTAGTTTTAGAATATGAACGAGAAAAATGATAAAAATTTACCTTGGCATCTGACGGTGGAATTAACTTGTCCAAGTCAGACCGACCAAAACCATCCGCGTCTGGTTGATACTCTCCACTACATAATGCTAGTAAAACAGTACTTTCCCATACCAAATTCAGGTAAAGTTTTGATAGCAGTCTTAACACTTCGAGTCCTGTCTTTGACCCCCAGTGATTTATCGATAATGTTCTAATATCACTCTGAAGCCCAACAAAAAAAAATTCGTTGAAACGTCTATAAAAGGTGGGTCGCATATTTAACACGTATAGAAATAAATAATTGAAGAACGAGACAAACCTGTCCTGTGCGACAAACATGAATAAACATCATAATCAGCGAGTGCACAGCCGTCATATCATGAAGAATGGGGGTCTCAAGGCAATTTGAAACCGCTTCAACTGGATTCTTGGAATTCGCCAATTCTCTAAGAAGAACGCTACTTCCAGGGCTATCTATTGTCCTATCAAGTATATCCAGTCGCAGTAAAACCGCATGGAGCTTTTCTAGGCCTTTATCTAAAACAAGTCCTTCGTGGGCAAGATTCTGCGACACAATATTAAATTACAAAGTCACTTTGTATTTGAAATCATTCCTTCTAGAGTACTAGTCAGATAAATGAATATTTGAGCCGTTATATGATAAGAAATCATCTTACAAGAATTGATTTGCAAACTGAGGAAACTGCCTGACACGCAGGGGAGTTCGGAAAGTCTATTGGGAGAATTCTAAGACACAAAATGTTGAGTAGTGGATCCAACCCTTGCTGATTGACAAATTCGCGACAATGGTCATCGGTTGAGTTATTACTCAAAATTGCATCCACGCATTTCATCTATCATGAAAAATTAAAACATTAAATGTATTACACCGTAAAAAATATAAATCCAGCTATATAAGAATACAAAGTCCAATCTAGAGTCCATACCACATTTAAAATGTAGTCCACCAAAGGTAGTGGCAACTTCTCATCAGTACTCTTTCCACCTGTTGAAAAACTAAGAGGTGGCACAGGTACAGTGGGATCTCTGTTTGTATTTGGGACAGGTGGGGCCGCAGAAGCAGGCTGAGAATGCGAGGCAGTGGATGCTTCTTCATCGTCATCATCTTCTTCGTCACTGCTACCACCTTCTGAAGTTCCAGCTCTGGCATTGCTGCCTAGACTGGTGACCATAGGCTTGGTTTGCGACTTCAGACATGTATTGGTAGTATCTCCTCCAAGACACCCTAGATGCTTTAGTAACTGCAATTAAGGTTGAAAACGGAACGTCAAAATCTTGGTACTAAAAAACTACACGCAAAGCTCAGCGACTTTACTTATCAGTGGAATCAAATACAATCGTTGAAAACCGCGAACACATCAAAGCTAATACGCTTTACGCGTCTCAGTGAAAGTTCCAGTTTGCTTCACAGTTGATATCTCAACTTCAAGGGCACCTACAACTTCTATCGACTGTTTTAGAAACGGCATTGGAACTGTATGTGTCTATTTTGACATTTGAATCTCAAGCACTTACTCGACGACCCTCTACGTTAATTTTGACGGCAACTATCTGATGACGCATGAAGGTATTAAGGGTGAAGAAAGAAGGAAGGTAACGTTGGATTTGAAAGTTTCACGGAGATACACATAACTTATCGCTTAGTGTTGTCAAGTTTAGAAACAACGATTTTGATATAAAATGGACTCATAGCATATATGGTATTCTTTTCTTTGCCCGTCCAATTAGGAGAAAGAATTAGAAGCTCAAAATCCTACAACCTGTATTAGTGACTCCCGTAATCAAAGTGCTCACCTGTATTATTGCTGTGGTGGCAGCAACTTTCAAGCTAGGTTGATGGCGCATGAGCTCGTCCATTGCATTCCCAAGATTTGACGCTGTATCTCCCATTGGCTCGGCGGTTCTACGTCTACGCATTGCGGGCAAATACTCAGGCGATAACAAAACTTTGAATAATGACTGGAATGGGTTGCATTTTATAAAAGCATTAAGACCACGACTATTCAAGCAAAGGGCAGAAAAGACGTTGGGCATTGATGAAATAACTTCTCTTGTAGGTGGAACCTATACACAACACATCAACAACAAAAAATGAATTTTAGCGAAGTCAAATAACCAACATGCACACTTGTCAATATGCACGGTTTAATACATATATTATTATTATGAATAGTGCATAACTACTCGTTCCGTTGTGAACGAAGTTGGATGCGCTTCCAGGGTTAACAGCGGTGGTAACTCCGTCTTTCGACGTCGTAGCAACAATATTTGTTTCCTATCAAATGTTACAAAAATTTATTTAAAGCTTACGCCACACATATTATCTTGCACATGAAGTGAGGAACGTACGGTCACCACATTTGTGTTGTTATCTGTGTCCATTTGTGTTTCATTACTGTCTTCTCTATTGCTATCGACTTCCGCATTTGTTGCCGCTTGACTTTTACTTGCTGAGGATACTTCTGGTATAATTTCAAAAGGCTGATCAGCTCTACAAGCGGCTACCTCAATCTATAGAATTCATATAATATCAGGTCTTCATTCACGGAGGAAACTTTGTTTTGTTTGTTTTGGAAATCACTTACTTCTAGACGATTTATAAATGATGTCAGTCCATTATGAACTTGGAATGCTTGCATATCCATATTTGTGATGAGATCAATAACTCGTACTGCTCGAGTTACGAACTAAAGCACCAAAAACCAAATTAAGTTCCACACCACTGATACAGATGACAAAACAAATATTATTCTGTTTACGAGGGAATACAAGAACGGGAAAAAATACAGTGTGCAAACTTCATACTTTGGGAAATAAGTAATGGTTTGAAGATACTGGACAACTTCTGTTTTCGGACGAAATTTCTATGGAAACTATACAAAATTTAACATGAAATATAAAAAGTTAGAGAAGTTTCCCTGCACTAGTTTATGAAAGAGTAACTTTTTGCTTTATTGCACATAAATGAATAGTGCAGTGCCTATCTACCATCCTCATTGAATTCGTTCAACCCATTTTGAAGCCTTTGTAACCATTTTCGATACAAATGTGCACCAAAAATGGACCTCTTGAATATTTCTAAAACGATATAGCCGTAGGCTTGACGCAAAGATGTATATTTTTAAAAGAGTGTTAATATCCCAAAATATGAAGCTTTTGAAAATTTTTCTCGTTTCCGGGTTTCCTCGTTAGTAATAAGTGATACTTACAGTGATATATTCAACATCGGAAGTTTCCCAATTCACAACCTTTAACAGACTTTCGAGCATTCCACAATTGACTAAAGCTTCGCCTCCGAGTTCATAGCTGGCCAAGTGATACAAGAAACTAAACAGCGCTGTTGCTAAGGGCAAGGGATATTGCTGCGTTGGGTCACCGGTTGAACTTGTGAGCGAATTGATACAATTTCTCACCATCATTGGTAAAAATCCATGGTAAGAACCGGCTCCCGTTGCCTCAATAATGCTGGAATTGTTGGCAACAATATTAGTTACATCCATTAGTTAAGTATGTGAATAAAATACCTGGTACTAAAGTACTTACTTTGGAAAATTATGTGCTCGATCTAAGTGGATAATAGAAGTAAGTGTTCTCAGAGCAGCAGCTTTAATATCGGTTAGGTAGTCTTGACTCAGTTCTAGTATATCAACCAGCTCCTCCATCAGTCCGCTGTAGAGAAGTTGTTGGATATTTTCCTGTATTGCGTTGGCGTATACGAGAATTGATAGCGCCTGTAGTCTTGCTTGCACTAACTTGACGCGCTCGGCCCATACAGGAAAATAGTAGGCTAACCGTAGGTGCGTTAAAAGTGAGAGCTGAAATATAATCGAAATTACAAGTACATATACTATTCAATTACATTTTGGTGATATTTTTGACAGAAATTATGTGTGTTTGTCTCTTTGTTGTACCTGCTTATCTTGCGGTACATCATATATATCTATGCACTCATCGAGGATCCGAGATGGTGATTTATTCATGCGTTGCACGTCTTCAATGTGCAATACGGTCCATGACTCAGATCGATTTCGTGCAGCAGTCCCATCACGGTAAAACTCCATGTGAACTGTAGTGGCAGTTGGTGGATAATCCTATGGCAAAATAATTAAATAACAATAATGTATTTTATTCTAAATACAGATATACACTTTTTTGAATGGAACGTTTTTTTGCAGTGAGTTTTGATGTCATGAAAATTGTTATTATAAAATCTACGTAACATCTGCAATATGCATCAGTAAAATCATACTTGTAAACTTACATAAAGCGCATTGACTCATGTTCAACCGATAACAATGACGATGTTTAACACAACTTGTTTGTAGTGTACAATCCAGGGTGACAAAACAGGTATGATATTTCGTAGGTGTGTGGATATTACACTTAGTGAGTCTAAATTTTGCTAAAGGGTAAAATACCTCTACACTTTCACTTGAACTCTTTTGTATATTTACTTACATTTTAGCCGTCATGTAAATGAATCTTGAGTTTTTATATAGATTGTGGATAAATTAGGGCTAATTTGCACCTTCAAAACATGTTTGGACTGTTTTATCTTTGATATTTACACATAAAACTCGAGACGAGTTTACTTGTTTACTCGTAGTAAGCATATGTTCTCATGAGCATTTTTGCGTAATTAGTAAGCCAATCACCATTAACAGTGCAGTTAGTGCTGTTTGAAGAATTGCTGAAGTTAACATATGACGCAACGTGGTTCCATGGTACAATCTGTAAAGTTGCATAGTTTGACAACCATCTTACTCTCCTCTATTCTTAATGAGACACTGATGCTGGTATCAAAAGTAGTCTCACACATACTTCTTCAATAACAATAAATTACACTGTCTAAAAGCACCCTGCCAACATACAACAACACATTAGAGCTCAGCACGTTGCAGTCAAACATTGTATCGGTTTGAACTTTGAAGTTTGAACAAAACCGATGTTGTAGTTTGAAATTATGCGCTAGCAAGCTTGCTTTAATATTTGTCCCGCTATCAACAAGCCCTGCCTTAACTGTAACAGAGAAGCAATAGCGCCCCAAATTTTACTTATGCGATAAGAATTCCTGGGAAAGACAGTTGCCACTTTATATGATTACTCAAGGAGTTCATACAATTACAAACCTTTCCCTTTAAAACTAAACAAATGACACGTGCACGTTACTCTACTACTCTACTGCAGTATTACTTACAACAACAGAAAAAATATGGATTGAAATGAAAAGCAAGAATTGATTTAAGTGGTAATGTATTCACCCTATGACCTGTTTTTCCTTACTTCATACGGACTTAGAGCCTTACAATGTCAATCATAGATTATAGAGGATGGACTATGCCTCTGTCATCTGATGCAAACATGCGATCGGCTGATAAAACCATCTCCCATCATACAATTCTCATTCAACATTTTGCAGTCAACCTACATAACATCATCATCTGTACAGTTTATATTTCATTTAGATATTTTACCATTTTAAATGTTCGGTTTTCAATATTAAACAGTATTATCAATGTCAAAATGAATCTATATATTTGCAAAGTGTATCTTGCCGCACAGTGGCAGAACGGTTATTTAAACTTTTTGCTAACTACCGAAAGTCATGATAGTTAATGAGATCCGTGAGACGTCTGTTCGTCCGTTACAACGAAATCTCATAAACTAAAAGTTTAATTGACACCAATCTTGCAAACTAGCAATTTAGGTTAATACCTTCCGTAGGGTGGATTTTCAGAAAATTTAAGTAGTGCTTACGGTCAGTGACGGTTACGCTTTCAAATCTTTATCGTCCACTGGTGAACATAACATGAGATACCATTGGATAGCTCCTATAACACTGAAGAGATCGTGAGTTTAAGACTTAACTTTCAATGTTAAAAGAGCTTAAGAGTTATATAATATATCGATTTCAAGGTGCTCAATCTGATCGTGATGTGATGATCAAGTCAACGGCATTTTAAGCTTTCGGTAGTTAAATACCGTAGGTTACGTCAGCGTGTGACAGTGATATGTGGCGGTATGACTGAATTGGAGTAGAATGATGGGGAATAAGAATTGCAAGACCAGGAAACGGAACACAGTTGCGCAAAATATTTGACTGGTCTCGTTTAGTTGCTAGTCTTAACTTTGAAATCTTAAACCAACTAGCAGTAAGGTTTTAAATGTTGAATGTATTGTATTTTAAACTACATAATTGTTGTCGTAACGTTTTCGCTTAAGTCAAGTGATAAAAAAAATAATCTTATTTCTTTTGTAATCTTTCAAACTGTACACACCTGTAGTGATGATGGTCCATACAAAACGACAAATAAAAGCTAATATTATGGTCTGCTGTCATGAGCAACTAACAACTAAATTCTATTTGCTACACTAAATTTTACGAGTGTAATTGTGGAATTTATAAGTCAGTAATGTTTTGTCAGATATATTTTTACTTCGCTTACCTCAAGTGGCCGTTTCAAACAGCAGGCCGCAAGGCCAAAACCAGCTTCCTTTCCACCCCAGCTCTGGAGAAGAAAAATCAATTGTTTATTCGAGGTTCATGTATCAATCACCTGAAAAAGTTCCAGGTTCAGAGTAAATAGTTACCTCAGCTAGGGCGTACAAGCCCTCAAGAAGTAAACTGCGCTTTTCATCTGGAAGGCGAGTCAACAAGTTACTCCGCTTGCTGAACATGAAGAGCAGATGAAGATTCTCCAGCAACAAAGTCAAATCGGACGAGTACAGGAGTTCCGTTAGATGATCCATGGAGTTGTACACGGTACGTGAGAATGAGTGCTCGATTAAAAGTGAAGTGAATCGCAAAATCTGAAGTACGCATAGTTTCAGCTAAACACAAAAAAATTACAATTTACGTCACAACAACTATACTTCAAGTTAACGATATGTACCCGTTCCTGAGTAACTTTTACTCGACAACGCAATATATCGGATTTGTGAAAGCATTATATGTTACCTCTTTCCCCTCGTTATCATTGACATCACAAGCCATCGCCCATCGTCCATCCGCACGATGTGTAGCCTTACCAAGGACTCCATCAAATCTGTCCAGTGCATCAATCCAATGATACAACTCACACTTGCCATAGGTCCACGTCTGTACCCCTTTCAGTAGTTCTGTGAGATCTTGCGTCTCTTTGCAATCCACTATACGTAAGATCAATGTCTTGCAGTCAGGAGGCTGCAATATTTTCATATTGAAAAATTGTGTAGTGCAATTACGTAAATAATTAAGATGCCTTTAAAATGGAAAAGCCAACGTTGCCATTAATTTTATTTAACTATTCATAAGTGAAAGCATGTTACTCAACAGTTTAAACAACAAAGCCCGAAAATGATGGTGGCAACCGAGGAAGCGAAGATTACATAAAATTAAGATGATGACAAGCACTTACCACCTCTGTGGTGCTCCTCTTAATTTTTGAACGATCGATTTTCATGATGATGATTTCATCTTCTAATATGATGTCTCCAACAACCGCATTCGTCTTTTAAAACAGATAAAACGTTAAATTTGCCAAGTTAAGTGAACTAGAAATAATAATTTAACCACTGTGTTGTTTTTATTAAATTATTTGAAAATTCAAGTGAGCTCTTGGTTTACACGGGAGCTCTTCCTCTCTATCTATCTATCTGTACTCTTCTTCTTCGTCTGCTACTGCTGCTTCTTTGCTTAGTGTTGAATAATATGGTAAACCAGTTTTACATGATAATCATGATTGTACACTGAGCGTACTGTACAGACAACATACAACTACACAAAAAAAGCGTTTCATTTCGTTTAAACGATCGTCATAGTCAAAGCTCAAAATTTCAGAAGAAAATGCATGGAAAGCCTTGAGGTAGAGTAGTAGCGAGAAAGACATTCAACATGAATAAGGATGAACCTAACCTTACCATGAATGAACAATCCACCTTTCTCTGTTCTGTGGTGATATATATTCCGTTAAGTTAGACTTGTCTAACGTCGACAGTATAATATTTTTGTGAAATATATACATGCATTTCATGAAATAGAAGTATTTTTGTAGAATCTGGCTATCATCATCGGAGGAATAAAGAAAGCATATAAAAGGGGAAATATGTTTGGTACTTTGAACGTGAACCAACAACCACGTAATGCTGCATGATCGCAGTCATGACATGGACTTTTTCACAATTAAACATAACGTTGTTGCTTTGCTGTCTCTATGTACCTACAACAGCAGTGGAGAACAGAGCAGAACGAAAACAGAAAGAGAATCGGAAAAAGAAGTAAAATTTGGTATAGTAGTAGTAGAAGTGCGCTTGAAATCAATGCATTCAACGGGCTATGATCTTTTTTAAATATTAATGCCTAAAATCCATCTACGTAGGTAGCAGGCAAGCATCAATGTTACTTTATGAATTTACTCCAAAATCTGACAGTCTGCCTGAACTAACCTCACTATTATTAGAAAACGGGGTTACTACAGGTCGGAAACCGCATAGGTGATTTCGAATTTCGAAGGTGATTTCAAAGTTAAAAATTGATGTGCTATTACACATGTTAGTAAAATATGACAACATTCAAAATAGTGATATAGCGTAAACCAGGCATACAGAAAGTACCGTAGGTCGCAGGAAATTTCGAGTTCACTGGAAAACGTCTGAAACTGAAAGATAAATTTTATGGTCTCCTTTCGAAAAATTTTAATGAATTTACGTTTTATTGGAAAAAATAATTCGTTTAAGTATATAATCGACGGTTTTTATACCTATATAGCGTGAAAATGCTTAATTTTACTATATTTTGCTATAGAAAATTTCCATTGTGGTAGGGAATGTCAGTCTAAGGTCACACAGAATTTTTATCCCAGAAAGTTCGGCTGACTTAACGAATGCGGCGAAAAAAATTGAGAAGGGTCCCCCCTTATCATTTTGGGTTGGGTTAGGTTCGGTTGTTTTAGAACTTTCGTCCCCCCTTTACTTTTTAAATCGCCACATTCGTATTGCTGACTAAGAGTAGTCAGCATTAT
>JAHZMZ010002940.1:0-11723 GCA_027743805.1 Lepidocyrtoides sp. E14 | reverse complement strand
GGAGATTCTCACGTAGAATTTAATGCCTTTTGGCCGTCAGGTTGCACAAGCTTATTCGCCATCTCCCATCGTCATCATTACATTGTGTCGTGTCAACGTGACAAAAATTATGACCCTATTTATTTTATTTTATTTACCTGAGTTTAAACATTTTCTGCAGATCAGCCTCTTTGATCATACTTGCTGTCGTGGTAAAGGGTGGACTCGACGGTAACAGAGAAAGCAGAGCCAGGAAAGCTATGATTTTGTAAAATGTAGCTGTGGTGATGTTTGGGAAAGATGTTGATGACTGTGTTGGTGATGAGAATGATGCTACTACTGTGGGGGAGGAAGATAATACGGCTGGTACTGCAACTACGGCCTGTTTTACTGTTGACTGTGAAAATACAAGCAACGACGATGATAAAAACGATGACGATGATGATGACAATGAGGATGGTGGAAGGAAAGAGTAACAGACTCTCCGTAACGCTCCCATCAACATTCCTGAAAAAAATGCATTAAACATTTTTGCATAAGAAAAAGGATTACTTTTATATGACCACATTCATAATAAATTACTTTGTCTGGTTTGTCGGCATTAGGAAATGTACCAACTTATATGCTACTAAAGTTTATGCAATCTACTACACAATCATTTTGGTTGCTTTTTTTGTAAGGGTTTCTTCATGGTTCACCTGAGTCATTGGATATAATCCTTGGGAGATTACACAATAACACCGCTCTGCACATCAACAGCATCATCGGCGGTCCACTGTTTACCTCATTCATTTTTACTTGCATTTTTTAGAATAGATGACACGCATGCATTCATCCGTGCCTTTTTTATTAACATCTTTTTAACTTAAAAAGGAAGCCGAACGCGCTATTATTATAATACGAGGAAAAAGCATGCCGACTTTTTATTTGAGAAATCAAAAGGACAAGAAGAGAAAAGAAGAGTAAGACAAAATATACGTAAGTAATACAATGCTGGTGGTGACTATATGCGGCGGTACTGGCATTACTTGGGGTTATTAGTAGAGTGACTTATACCAAGATTAACATGATTATGTTCACGATGATCATGCTGATTTGGTACATTACTTGGCTTTTTTCCGTATTAAACGTAGCTTTAAAAAGACAATCAGTGCAACCGCTTTTATCAACCTGAACCTCATACATGGACCGTATAATATGTATACCTTAACCCTATCATTATTAATATTCTGATAAGAGGAACAATAAAAAAGAAGAATGCAACATTTTATTATGAAAATGAAGATGAGGCCAATGACGCATGCATGTGACCACCTATAATTTCCGTTCCAGATGGATTAACCCTACATCATCATACTTAATAATAATTACTATCAGTTATCACAATGCAGAAGAATAAAAAGACGATTTTCTGTTTTTTGTGGTTGTCACAAGGTTGTAGTTCATTATTTTGTTCGGCTTGGTTGGTTTTTTACACTTTTATGTATGTGTAAACGGGTTGAACGTAAATAATTCCTTAAAGAGTAAAATTACCAGGTTGGTTAAATGCTTGATAATGATTTAGTAGAGGTAAGTATGAATAAAAGGAATCTTGTACTAATGGACATGGGAAGTAAGAGGCAAAAAAAACACACAAACTATAAAAATATATATTATCATTTTTGTTTGGTAAAATTTTCACAACAAAAAATGGAACAAAAAATGTGAATTATTTGTCTAAGGTACATCATTTTCTAGATATTTTTGTAGCAGTACATAATATTCTTGAATAACTGCGCTGGAAAGTATGCACAACCCATCCCTACATAAAGAGTACTTTTTTTCCCAAAAAAGGATATACCTCACAATGTGTATGACTCACAATGTAAAATGTAAACTGGTGATAATGATGATGCCTTTTAAATATTCATGTCTACGACGGATTTTTTACGGATTATCATTAACTGTATTTATTTTTCACCCATTTTTACGCTTTTACTAACTTTGGTCGTCTAAGGAAATGGTTGGTGCGTAAGACGACGAATGAATGAGAAAGAAAGGACAACCAACTCACTTTTTTTCTCATTCAAACGTATATACATGTATGTCTGTGTTTGCTGCAAGGGAAAAAGAGTGTGTCGGCTTCTTTTTCGCTTTTTGTGCGTCTGGACAAAAAGGAAAGGGCGACAACGTCAATTATAATACACACAGCGACGACGATGATGATGGGAATGACGTCCAGACAGCATGAGAGAGAATAAAGTACAAATAAAGTATATAAAGTACATGACAACATAACATCAACTCTATTTGGGTAGTAGTGCAAGCCAACTTTTTAAAATGTTCTTCCGTGAGTGTATTCCGTTTTCAAAATGATAATAATGATAATACCGTATAAAGTAAAAGTAATGCAAATGCCATTAAATCCATATATCCACCTTGTTCATTCTACATTTTTAGCTCCATAAAAGAGACAACAAAAGTAGTTATTTCTGTACTCCTTTTGTGATACTGCTGCTGGCCGTCCTTCGTTTTTGTTAAATGACCCTAATTACAAGGGGAAATGCTTGTACCTACAACAACGTCGCCTTTTTTATTTTCAAGTAAGTATGCACCATCCCTGGTTAAGGCGGCGTAAAAAAGGAGAAATTGACTATCATTGAAACAAGGAACTACACAAGAAACAGAGAATGAGAGAGAGAGATCTTTGTTTCGTTGAATGTGTTGGTTTACTACCAAAAACCAATTACTACACCGGTAATCTGATTAAATGTTTCATGACGTTGTACAAGTAAGTAGGTATACGCTGTGTAGCACTGATTTACTTACTTTTAAAATGATCTTTTTTATTAAAGTAGTTTGCCGCATTTCTTGCATAATAAAGGCGAAACAGATTCAGTGCAAGAAATAATAGTGGTTTTTAGGGTGGGTATTTTGTACGATCAACTCATTCGGCTTGATATAAATATTTATATTTCTATAACTCTTCTTAAATTGCATTGCCGTCACCGTAAGGCTTATCTGCTCGGATTAAATATGAATACAGGTCTCAAATCAGTGGTATTTATGTATGCAGTTTTTCGTTATTAATTCTAATTACAATAAAATTGGTATCGCAATAATAATTGACTAGTGTTGCTACTACTTGGCAGTTGGTTCTGTATATATATACGCATTTTGTGGTCACTATATATATGCAAAAACTTTCTTTTATTCTTGTCTTCTCTCAGGTGGTAAAATTACACAAGGAGAAAAAATTATGGTGGATCATGCTGATGATGGTAATAATGGAAATAATGAATTAAACCGGGTCATAAATTTTATCCGAGAAATGGATAAGCTCAGCTTAATGCAGTAGTATACTACGCCTATAAATGGGTTTTTGGAGAAGGAACGGTTCAATAATGCTAAACTAAAAGCGGTCCAGCTCGTGGGCATGCAAGTACACAAAAAGTGGTGTTGTTCCTTTGGACGTAGGTTTTGTTGCTGAGTCTAATTTTAAATGCAGATGAAGCCAAGCAAGATCTTAAGGTTTGAATCAGAAGTTGCTTACCATGCTGATCGATTATAATGGTTAATTGCTTTTATTTATTTATTATTAATATTTATGCATTGATTTTTATGGATGCGGGCGATTCAATTCCCTCCTTGAAATGCATTTACACACCAATCATTAATTCAAATGCAATCATTAGAATTTAAGCTTTGAGCGTAAAACAAACAAACGATTAATATTGAAGTAGATTGAATGCATAGAATTATTTATTTAGTTTATGCAAGCATTAGATGTTAATCAGCCTGACTTGCCAAGGTTTAAACGATAAAACAATTGAGCGAGGGCGTTTGTATGCATATATTATGGTGTATGGATATGTATTTTTTACAAACTTTTTAAATATTATTTTTTACATACCAGCTTTTTGCCAAATCCAGTGAAAACGGAAAAATGATGAGAAGGGTGTTCCCGTCGAAACAACAGGGAACGACGTGACAAATAACGTAGGCGTATGTTCAAGTGGAAGCTGTAATATGTTATTAATTATCTTTTACTCCAACATACTTTGATTTTATTTACGATGCAGGTAACTTGGTGGTTACCAATAGAATCAATTATCGGAACGAAACCTGCTACGATTTCACTTTAAAATTTTAGAATCAAGAACAGTGCTTACTGCTTCAACTATTACGACTAATAAATAGTTTTAAATATGTATATTTAGTATGAAATGTGACTATGCACTGTTTAACTTTAGGGAAGAATTAGAGATATCTAGAGAAGACAATTGTGGATTGGATTAATTGATACTGGCTATCCACCTTCCGCCCAAGACTACAACTTGCCACTTGAGGGTCAACTAAACAACTGGAAAGTAAAGGAGATTTCGCAAACCATTTAATACAAGAAGAGAGTTCGTGCAAGTTAGGCACTTGGTTGGAAGAAAGGTTTTTAAAAGTGAGACAATATGTTGCCACAGCTTTCATCTGGATTATATGATCCCTTGTTTTTCCTATTTCTTTCTTTCATTCACTAACCAACCATTATTAAATCTGGTAGAGGTGGAGTTGGTATATTATTTTCCCTGCGTCAAGAGAAGTGAGGAGGTATTATTGAAGCGTCTTTTATCTAGTTAGAAGCAGTCTTTTTATGTGCACAGGGTGGGTGGTGGTTTCGTCATTGGTGTTTTGTTCTAAAAAAAATTGAGAGTAAGTGTGGCTTGTGTAGTTGAATTTGTAATTGAAAGATAGTCAGTCGCACCTTCTGATAGGAACAGACTGAGAAATGCATGCAGTGCAGGATGCGATATAATGCTAAAGAAATATATATTAAATAGCAAACAAAACAAATCCAAATGTAGGTGGAGAGGGTGGAAGCAATGTTTTATTTTTATCTTGTTGCTCAAAATCTGCGCTGGTTCTTCAAAACTTCATTGACGCAAAAATGCCAGGGGAAAATGTCACACGTGTCCCTTCACCAGGTTTGTTCAGGTTTAGTGTTTTGTCTAAAAAATTCAGAATTTTGAAATGCGTGGGCTAGTTTGCCTTTTAAATGTCATCACGTTAGTCAAATGCATAAGTAGGTAGTATTTATAGAACAAATTGCTTTTAGCACTAGGAATCACGCAGGATGAGGCATTATTATTGTCAGGTTTGACCTTTATTCTATCATGGCCATGGCGCTTCACAACAACGTTACAAACGAGGAAGCAATTGAGGGCCGCGTTATTGAGCGAATTACCTGTAGTAAATCTTACCTTGCCCCCTTCCATACTACAAGTTTATTGAATAATTAAAGAGTTTTATATTCGTTGCATCTTTTGTTGAGGGTAAAAAGATCTTTTCAAAGACGGCAAGTGCCATCTATTACAATTCATTCAAGCTCGTTTTCCACAAGTCGGTAACAATATTATTCATTTCGTTAGTACACGCATTTCTCAAAAGAATGCACTCCGAGTCAAGTTCTGTTAATCCGACTTTGTTCATGTTTGTATTGCACAATATTTCGTTTCTATTCATTCGCTACCCCAGACTCTGGGGCCCGGAAACTAATTTGTTTGCAAAAAACTAACAATTCATTTTTAAGAAATATTGTGAATATTTTTTTAGTTTTCGATAAAAATCACATAATGTAACTAGTAACTACTACAGTTGCATGCAAGCAAAGCGATTACTCAAATTGGGTGCAGATACATTTCATGTCCTGGTGAAACATCAAATGATGACCCAAGTTTTTGACCGAATGAAGAAACATATCTTTGAGAAGAATAGCGTTTGGCATGTCCTCAAGCTTGAATTTTTGTTCTAGCTCCTTGGATTTCCTGTAACCGCGTATCAAAATACAAAAATATATCTATTATGAATACATAACGACTCCTTGCTGTAATTACACGTATTATTCAGGTAATAATGTCATCCATCATCAAGTAAACTGTGACGTAAACTTACCAGGCTAGAACCTCCAATGCCTTGTTAATCAATTTTGTTCGGCTAGTTCCTCGATAGTACATCAAAAACTTGTAGAGATTCAACGCTGTATCCACATTGTACCATTCGTTATCCTTTCCACAGAGCATGTCAGACATGATTTGCCTCAATCTAGTGATATTATACTTATCTGCAGTCTTAAGTAGCCAAAAGGCGATTTCGCAGTTTTTCATTGGTCCACGTATTTCACCACAATACAGGAATTCAAGGAGGGATTTCACTACTTCCGCAGGCGTGTCAACCAAGTCCAAGTGATCTGTCTGAGCCTCCTGAAAGGATTTTCCAGTGAACATTGCAGCAAAGACATCAGATTGCACTAGAAATGGACGATAATGATTTGAAAATGTTTTAAATTACTTTCACTATCAAAAATGTCAACATTTTGCAATTTTTATCTGTATACGTACCAATCAGAAATATCTTGTGACATGGAAATGAAGTTCCATCCATCGCAGTAATCTCCAAGTCCGCAAAATTGGTGTCGTTAAGTAGCTGCTGATTGACAATCCGTGTCAAGTGGTAAATATCTCCCAGAGGGGCGTAATTTGTAACATCCACGGAAATTGATAAGACATAGGACTTCACATCATTATCTCTATTCCAGCGATCGTTCAAGTCCAGAAGCTCGTTAGGAATTGAGATGTTCTTCTTCTCGAATATTTTGGTACTTCGTGAAAGGTCTGCAATCATGTTCAAAATTGAAGTAAAGCCATTGACGATGAACTAGGATATTATTAAAAGTCTTATTACATCATTTGCTATTATGCTTTTGGGCAAGCTACCTTGTATAATTCGCACTGATTGTAATCCTTGTGACCAATCCCATGTTGTATTTTGATAACTCACTCCCAATGTGACTTTAATACCGAGCATTTTTTTGTCATCTTCACCATAAAGCAGACGATGAGTCAGAATTAGCAGGTCATTTTCCTGGAGAGTAACATCTAGTTTTGGTGCAAAAATATCCTTCCCCGTTAATTTGATGGAGAACATCCTAGACAATCACAAGAAAATTCTCAACCATGAATAATTGTCACCAAGCTGATTAGTGTAACTGAAGTAATCCATCAAAAACACGAAGATACTTACCAATCATCGGTGAACTTCTTTGACGCATACAAGGCGTTTTTGAAACTTTTCAATTTCTTTGCATGCCACGCCCTTTTAGGTACAAAAGGATTTGCCATGATACTTAAATTGATTGATGATGAGTCAACAATGGAGTGAAATAGACTCATGTTGATAATTGGATGTTTGTACAGCAAATAGATGTACATGATGAACGGAATAGAAGTTACTGCTGTGCAATCTTAGATAAAAAAAAGTAAAACTTGAGCAAATACTTGAATGCAGTCTTGTTAAAAAATTCGGTGTGTTTATAGGGAAAACTTTACCAAAAAATGTGCAAACATAACTTGTAGGTAGGGTACAGCTCACAACATCAATGGACGAACAAAAACCACTGATATTTTTCCTGTGCAGAGAATTTTCCAACACATCCCCAACACGCTTGATTATTCTTCAGCAGTGATTTTGAAAGAAGCTCTGCGCTCACTCACACCTAAATGGATACTGACACGCTCAACTAAGTCGAATTCATTTGACTTTCTATTTGATCATTTCGTAACTTTCATTATGCCTTTCACGTTTCAGTCATCTTCCCTTTCCCTTATGTACAAAATAATACTCAAAACGAGAGAGTACTACACAATTAACATAAGAAAAGAGATTTACAGGATGCATAATTTGTAGACTAAATTAGATAACTGGAGTACATAAAATAGATGCATTTTTAAAGCGACGCAAAACAAAGCAAAGTCCTCATAAACTCCTGACGGCTCGACTAGCTCTCCCTCTCCAGATAAAATGGTGTACTGTTTTAGCAAAACTTGGGCTCAACTCAAGTAACTACTTACACCTATACATGGTGGCATCAGGCAGTTAAATTTCATTTGAGCTGGTCAATTACAGAAAATAAAGTGTTGTGCGCTTTCATATTATATTTTGGTAAATATAGCGGAAAGAAAGCTACCAACAACAATTTACATAATACGCTGAATGATGCCTTTCAGCTACTCCCTTATTCCATTCATATCAATATTATTATCGCTCATTTCATATTCATATTAGGCAGCGAAGCAAACTATTGTCTCATTATGACTCTACTTCATACACACACACATTGAAACTTCACCTGCCAGCCAAGCGAACCCCAGCCTAGTCACAAAAATTGGTATGGCCTGATCATATCATAAAGCAGACTGTATTTCGAGCTACGTACGGACAATGTTTTCTTCAACTTGCTGCAGTCCTGTTTTGCTGCTGGCATTAAGTTGACATAATCATTGAAGAGAATGAGTGCCTATATGATAAAATATCACGTTTCATGGTTTCCAACCAAATGAAACTTGGGAGAAGAGCGTAGAATTTACTCACTCTTATTTGAGGTGAACACGTAGTCACGAGAAAAAAAATAACCAGTTCAAAGCCAATTCCTCTTTTTCTCTCCGTAATTTTTTTTTCGCCCAGAGAAAATCCAAAACACATTGTGTATCGCACGCAGCGAATTTTACAACAACAACAACAACATCAACTGCATAGACTTGATGCTCCTTACTTTTTTTGGGAGAATTATCCTTTCATCGTCATCCCAACTATCATCTTATCATGACCAACAACTTTGTGTGTAGTTTCTCAATGCGAACATATTATGTCCATCAGAAGAGGAGAAGGAGAACAATGCAATGCAATACTCACTTGACTCATTCCAATTCCACCCAACATGACACAACTCAACCTGCTGCAAAGCCATACATGTATACATCCAATACCGGAGGCAATGAAAAAAGGGGAAAGCAAGTAAAAGAGGTAATATGTGAAAGGGAATACCCACCAACATTGCTTCCACCACCATATAATATAAAATATTAGTATACACACACACCAAGAAAAAAAACACTGACGGCATTGGGAACCCGAAGAGATTGCGCTGCTACTTGTACCGCTTTTGCTGGAACACGGGCCTCGCCTGGAATCGGAGCATGCAGTGCATAAGTAGTGCTAGCTGAGAGTATTATGTACACAAACAATCTTCCATTTATAAACATTTGAAGAAGAGTGGAAAAAGGGGTGACTCGAAAATGATGGCATAATATGTATAGAGCATCACATCACTGCTTCCAGTGCCACCACCATCGCCATTGCTGCCTTTCTCACGTAAAAAAAGTACATCCATGTGTGAGTGTATGCATGTGTGTGTGTGTTTTTTTTCAGACTCCACCGAGAAAGCACCCAGACGCACACAAGTAGAATTAGGTATTGTGCTTGTAGAAGGCAAGGGGAGAAAATGCATCTATCCAGTCCATTACACTTCAATTCCAGAGTTATACTTGCTAACCATGTCATAATGCATGCTGTGCATACCATATACCCATACATATATATACACAGAAATGCCCATGTCCCATCATCATTTTCCTCCTACACACATTATATCAATTCTCTCCAGGCAGAAGCCAGGAAAACAATATTAGGAACATGATGTGTAATATTATGTATGTATATATAGAGCATGTATGCCAGTAAGCTAGCATAATATATAACAATAACATGGTGAATATATGCATGGTAAATTTTACCCTTGTGTTTTTCTCATTTCTCGTTTCTCCCTATAAACTCCCTACTACTAACATACTATCCTGGAGAGAATTTTTGGCAAGTGGAAAGAAGAGAAACCACTGCAGCACCAGATAGTTCCAGTATTGTATATTTGTGTACATTTTGGTATGTATGTGTGTGTGTGTGTATCTGTCTGTCTGTATGTTTAAGAGTGTCGAGCAGAGGGAAGGAAAAGGGAAAATATATTATTTTCACGGAGAGTGAAATAAATATAGAGAGCTAATATCCACCACTACTACCACTAGTATTGTTGCTGTTGCATACTACTTTAACGAGAATTTCCATCATATCATTTCCACTTATTTCCTTTTGTTCAGCACACGGGAAAGCACTAGTATTCCAATTGAAGATCCACGCCATTGTGCATACAATGACGGAGTGGCGGTGGTGGCGATGATGAGAATGATGCATGCAGAGAAGTAAGAAAAAACCCTGAGCTCTGGAGCTGATTTTGAGAGTGCTCCTTTCCATGGTTGTAGAGTCAGTGTATAAAATACATGCACGCCTGGCTGGATTGAAATTTGAAATGCATTGCAGTAAATGTAGAAGTAAAGTAGAAGAACAAGGAGAGAAGTTTGTAGGAGAGCTGGAAGCTATAATAATATCTGATATTATATGGAGACCTGGAGTGTTGTGGAGCAGGAGTATAGAATGGAGTGGACCTTTCCCATCACCAACAAACCAACATCGTCGTCATCATCAGCATGATCTCCAGAAAGCAGCAGCAGCAGCAGCAGTAATAAAAAGTAAAGTGTTGGTGGTGCAAGCGGTATAGTAATATAGTGGCGGTGCTACACTCACTACACTACACAGAGAAATGAAAAAAGGACCATGTTTATCAAGTCAGCTCACTTTTCTTGTTTCTCCAAAGAAGAAAATATTTTCTTGCCAGTGAAGTCAAGTAGTACAGAGTCGAAAAAGATGAGTGAAGGGAAGGAAAAGGAAAGTCAAAAAAGAAAAGAAATACCTCTTTTTCTGTGTGATGAAAGTAGGTTTTGTTTCTGTTTACGGCTTTGCAAGTAAAGTAGTAAAAGAATTTTCTCCCCTTTTCATTGTCGTCGTCGTCGTCATCAACATCATCTCAACCTTATTCTCATCAACGTCATCATCAATACTCGGAATTGTTATTAAAAGTTATTTATTTTCTATTAGGTACTAACTGCTCCAGTGATAGAGATAACACTAATATTAATATGATTGTGCACAATGACTGCAAACAGTTCCCAAGGAAGTGTAACAAAAACAGACATTTACTGCACGGTGGGCATGTTAGTTGCCATAATAGTATTTATTTTATGGTGGATTCGTATCTATGAGCAGCCAATTGTTGTCATAGCTAATCCCTCTGATCTTGTTCGTCGTCCTGACGGCATTTACTACATTAAAGGACAAGAATAACTCTTTGCTAAATCATTTATGTGACCACGTAGTCATGCCACACTTTGGTTGACACTGTTCCCTTCAAAATTTCCCAATTTTTCTCAAGTGAAATGAAACCCAAGTAACAATTTCAAAGCGAACAAATCAATTGCGTGAGATTATTTCGTTTTTTAGCTACTCTATCTTTAAAACAGCATAAATTATTAGTTATCTACCGTAAACTCAACCAGTGAATAAAATGTGACGCATTGCATTTTATGTACGCACACAGCACAGCTTTGTTTTACAGCAGCAACAAAAATTAAACCAACGACAGTTGCACAAAGCTGTTGTTGTTCGTAGGCACGACCAATTGCATTATCGATTGATTTATGCATTTTACCGCAGTATAAACGCAGTTGACTGCAAATCGGTGATAAAACAGGAATGTCCTTTGCAACAAATTACGATCACCTTGTGCATACCCAGTTTTTTAATGACCAATCAAAGAAAGCAAAAAAACCAAAGTTTGAATAAGAGAGGCCAAAAGTGTGTGGAGTCATGATAGAAACTGATGTAAAATGTGTACTATGAAAATGTCAGAATGTTTATAATGATCCCATGCCACATTTGCCATCGACGTCGATCCCCTAACTTTATTATCAGTAATGAACATTACCGTTACGATTGTAATTGCTGCAGTAGTGTGAGTAAAATCAGCACCACCACAACGACAACTACTACTA
>JAHZMZ010002939.1:0-14073 GCA_027743805.1 Lepidocyrtoides sp. E14 | reverse complement strand
TATATGCAGACTCGTTTATTCAAGAGCAATCCCTAATCACATCTAAAGCTAATGAGTTGAGAACCCATGCATATGCTTAAAAATGTATGAAGTGCAGCACATTTGCTTTTAATGTTATTAACAATGTAATATTGTTCGGATGCAATAATGAAAGTTGTAAGGGCATTGCTCATTTTTCAATACATTTGCTTGGATGAAATGATTCACTTTAAAAAATTAAAAACGATAAAACTGTTATGTTTTCAATTTTTACTACATAAAAGTATGCGTAGGAAAACTGAAGAAAAAAAAATATGTATGCAGCATGCAATCGCATGATTGGGCTGAGAAGAATCCGTGAGAATACGCGCATTCTCGGTAACTGTAAAAAGACAAACAAAAATATTTGGAGATGCATATTTACTCACGTGTTTTCCAAAAATCCAAAGAGCAGTTGTTATTATTGCCACAGTGTAAATGTAAATAGGTACCTACATTACTAACATATCATTCTCCAAGCAATCTGTAATGAAAGTATGAATTTAAGCAATAATGCATGTTCTCAAACTTTTAAAACGCTTCTCTTAACGTTTATCCCTTTCGTTTGCTCCGAACAACTTTGTGAATAGAAGCTGCTAACTAAAAGTGCGACTTTGTATTGAATAAATCATACAGTTCTTTTCAAAACCAACTAGAGTGAGAGCAAGTATTATATACTACCCTCCCACGTTGAAAAAGTTTGTACTCAAATGAATTATCACACTAAAGTTTAGGGACTTGTTGTGTATTATATTTTTAATGTGTTATGTCACGTGCATTGTGTCTTCAAATATTGCATAATATTATTTGGCTTCATTATTACATTAAAAACATCTAGCCAGTTATTCACACTTTATTGAGCTTACGGTACAAAACTACAGTAAGTTGTGCTCGTATAAATTGTATATGGAACAAAAAAGCACTATTGGACGGGCCAGGAAAAACATAGCCATTGTAAATCTGAAGGAAAATAAGTTGAATTTATGAGTTAGATAGAAGCAATAAAGTTACCACTGTAATATAGTACATACAGATACAAATACATTGTTTACATAGTCGCATTTTGAAAAAAAGTAAGAATATTATGCATCCGCGACAATATATTCCAGGTTGCGTGAGAATTCCCAAACAAGATGATGCATTTAGTACAGTCCGAAAATCACAACAGGGCAGTAGCTAGTTATTGTACCCATAAAACCGTTCTTTTACTTTTTTACGTTTTGTTTCATTTCTTCACGACGGTTTCTAGTTCGTGTGCAGTCTTGGCACGGAATTAACATTCTTGGCGTATCTTAAAAGGTCACGTTTTTATGGTTTCTGGGTGTGAACACAATATATTTTAGAGCGGCAGATACACAGCATTAGCATTTTGTCGTGCTATATTATACCATAATCATAAAAGAAACAAACGCACACTGTAATATCCAGACCCAAGACTGTTTTTCCTGTTGTTAGAAATTTGTTGGTAGAATCGTGCTGCAAACAAACCAGGCTGTAAAAAGCAGCTCTAGTTGATTATCGAAAAGTGCATTCATGTTACAAAAATGGAATTTCCTCTCTTTTATTCAAAGTCTCCCGTCAGCAGTAACCAATCATTAGGGATTATTGATGACATGCTAAGTCTTCATTTTCTTGTGATATCGCTATTCATCCCGTCCCAAGACCCAAATTTTTCCTATGCATCCTGTAATTTTCATTTTAAGCAGCAGCTTAGACTAGCATGCAATAGAGTACCGACAGATCTACAGTATTATTACAACTTGAGTATGATGGAGGATCAATATCTGTCAGCTCATTTGAAGGCAAAAAAAAATATCCTGATTAGGCTCCAAAAATGTTGCATTCAGAGAAAGATTCTGACGTTGAAAAAAAGTATACTGTTTGATGCTTTCACGAATCTGTTTTTTTACACAATTTTGCCTGTGGTTTTATTTGTGCTCGACATAAATATGAAAATTTGTTTCAAAAAGTAAGTTCAATGTGTGGGAGTCGACTGAATGAAATTTGCTGACATTTATAGTGCGTAATAAATCCTACAATGTTTAAAAATTTGGAAGGCAGGAAGCACAACAGAAAAAAATAATATTTAATCGTCATCAGCAGCGTTTTTATTCCGGATTTCATTTGATCCCTGATCAGACTTTGCGAGTTGGCGTACTTTTATTGTCAAGCATGCATATGGCGTTGCAGAGAATGCAGGTCTATCTAAAGTTTCAACATTTGATACTCTTGAAAAGTTAAAGCTTGTCATGCGTACCATTTTTTGATTATTCATTTGCAACTCTGACGTTGAGTATTTGTACTTGTAATAAGAATGGCAAAGGAAAGCAATCGACATTAAGAAACTGGTCTAACAAAATTTGTTTAAATGGTAGAGACGATCGTTCAATTTACACCCCCGTAGCATCATAAATAACCTTGTTAGCTACTCTACTACTACAACCTTCTTGTGAACCGCGCTCTATAGATATCCATATAAATAGCTGTTCTCAATTGGCCTAGCTAAGACGTTATCATGTTTAGGGGGGTTATAATAACTTTGTGATGACGGAGCATACTGTAATTGGGCATTGATCACAGGCTACAAGACAGACAAGAATTTGATAGTCTGTCAAGAAGACCGCATTGTCAAACTTCAAGGAATATACAGATTACAGACTACGCAGAGCCTGATTACAAATTATAGGCACGGAAATGCACGTACCCAAGATATCAAGATATAAGAAGAGTTAGCATATTATGTGCCTACATTTTTGAAGGTACAATTTACTTCAGATCGAAACCAGTGAAAATTAAATCTTCAAGTGTAAATTGAAGCCCACAGGATATTTGCATACTTTGTGCGTGCACGTAATGAATGAATGAATTGTCTTTTAAAAAACATACCTACCTACTAACCAACACATTTGGTGTATTTTGATAGCAGTACCACGAGAGGAAACCCTTTTTTGTCGTATCATAACGGTCAATTTGTTAACTTTCTGACAGTGCGTCTATGAACGTGTTCTATAATTATAATATGCTAACTTTAAAAAGAAAAAAGATTCAAAAATAGATATGAATAGATAGATAAACCATGAACCTTTTTGAAGTTTGCTCAATGGTGACAAGACACATATATCTACCCCCACTACTCGTACTGATAACAATGCACTCTATTCTCAATTGGGAAAGAATAATAATAATAAGCACTTTCTTTTACAAATCATCAACAAATTAATAATCCGTAGGTGAACATTTTTAGTCAAATGTAGAAAGCCGTAGGTAGTGCTTGTACTGGTGACATACCTACATGTATATCTATAGCTTTTTGAACTACCGTTTATGGACAGATGCTGAAATCATTGAGCAGTAAATCATGCTTTGTTTTTACATTTGAAATGGTTTTCGTATATAATGTACGTAAGTCATTTTTGTTGGTTCTTTTTTTATGAGAGTCGTATGTTTTATCGAAATATATATGGCTAATAACATGAAAGTAGTTATAAATAGAAATATCCTAATAGTTTTTAATAGACATAAGAGAAAGGTGGAACCGAAATTTAAGACTTGTATGTAATTATTTTATAGGCAATTCTGGTAAAAATTATATTGCAAGGTGTTTATTAGACAATGTTATCAATTTCATTCGAGCATTGTCATTTTTCTTAATTGGTATCAATGACACGGTACTACTGGCTGCTTCTAGCTTGAAGCTACACAGTAGTCACCACCATACTACTGTCGTTTCTTAAAGAGAACGAATACCTACTCCAGGCATCGTAATTCGTATTGCTAATCAGCTAACCGGAAGTGATTAGTAAATATGAAGCATTCAGTACTTCCAACTTTTCCTTATGAACCATTTCCTTCCTTGTGAGCCAGTTTTATACCTATGTACGTAGGTAGTTAAAAACATGATTCATTCCACCCAAATGGCTTCTTAGTTTAGTGGAGGTAACAGCACCACGTTGTGATTGTGATTCTCGATTCTCGCCATTTAAAGATACCTTATGCACTTGACAAAGAAAAAATGAAATAGAACAAAAGAGAAACACGTTAAGGGTTTCATTTCTAACCCCAGATTTTCTAATGATTAAAAAGAGATTTCCATTAAGATAGTGGGCTTTCATCTTCAATGCTTTCAATGTACACAGAATTTGTTATTCGGTTTTTTGTATACCAGCCAGCCAACAAGAGCATCACCACAAACCGACCAAACAACCGCAACAGAGAAAACGTCAATTCATCTTATTTGCAAGTTCATCCTTTTACGTCCATTTACCAACACTTTGGTTCATATCGTTTTGGTAAATGATCCATTATCGAGAAAAACATCACGAGACGAGAAAGCAAAAAAAAAACACAAATAACAATAGCAGGGCAGGGGAACAAAGATTTTTTGATAAGACACGAAGTTAGCGAGGAAAAATATTAGCTGTACTCATCACTCACACTGGTTAAGTGTTTATGTTATTGTTTTTACCAATGAACTTTTATGTCAAAAGTTGTGCAGTCATCTATCATGAATGACTCATTGCTATATATTTTACTATCACTTTTATGGCTGTTGACTTTAGAGAAGAAAACTCACTGCAGTCACGTTCATTACATCATGCGACTATAACCAATACCTGGAAATATGAACAGTAAAAATTCAAGAAGCACTATTTACGTGACTTTTTTAGTAAGCTGGAACATTTTAAGGAGCATTTTTTTGCGATAATAAAGACAACATTCGATACTAGATAAGCAGATATGTATGCAAAGTAACCAAACTCTCTTTTTGCAGTTTTGGCACCAGTTACTTCCGTCCTTCTGAATTTTGACTCAAAAAAATTAAACTGTTTGTTTTACAAGATACATATGCAGTAGAGTCAGTAGAGCTACAAAACTTGAAAATAAACAACATTAAAAAAAAAATGATATCAATATACTTTTGCTTGGCACAGGCATCTCTGCAAAACATTTTAAGAGGTTCATGTCAACCTCAGTTAGCACTATGCACATGTTTTGTTGCAAGTTTCAAAGTTGTTTTTTTTTGTGATAAGAAAAGCATTTTGGACACAACTTGAGTGACTGTCTGAGTCAGACATTTGCCTATTAACGCGTGTATGTTTCTTGTATGCTTGCGTTCGCAACTTTTTTTCGTGTGTCTTGTTAAAAACACTTTTTGCTACTACGCTTTTGTTGGATTCAGTTCCAAGTTTGCTGTAGCAGAAAACTTGAGCGCACAGCAACAAATGAATGCCTGCTTATACATATCCAGTATAATAAAAAATATGAAAATGAAATACAGGCATGTTACAATTGTACATTCTGGAAAATGAGCCTGCCAGGACCAACGTTGTGATCAATTTGACTGACAGCTATGCAGTAACAACAAACTGCGTATGTTGTAGTACATTTCTAATGTGCATGAGGAAAAATCATGTGTGTGATTTGTTCAAACGATAAGCCATAAAGTCACAAAGTACCATGAACACGCTTGTCAGTTTTCATTTTTTTATTTTTTACCTCCAGGCCTGGCACCATTTGGCTAGGTATTTAAGCATCCAGCAATTTTACTAATAATAACTTGTGAAAATCAAGACTTAATTCTTACTGTTTTGTCTAGGGCTGGCTGTAAAACCACTAACACTGTAAATACGATGCTGTAGATGGGCAGCGAGATTGAAAAAATGAAAGATTTTATACGGTTCAAGTAAAATCAAACGAATTAAGTTATACACTATGCGTTGAGTAATGCAAGAGGAACTGGGAAAGCATATGTTAAAAAAGTAGATTATAAAATTAAAAAATTGCATGAATGTTCATTGTATTTTTGCTGTTTATTTTACAATGTGATCTCATACCGTCACGTTTTCTGTGCAAATCCAGCTGTATCATCCAATTAGCTTTGTTACGTTTATGTAGACAATGCATATGTATGAAAGCGGTATATCGAATTGCTCCATCAGTGGTCAGCTCTAGGAAAAACTGGATTTTTACATTGTGTTCAATGTACTAAACATGAACTTCCAGTTCAACAAGCTTTTATAGAGATTAATTGATTCTCAATTTTACGGCGTGTGTACATGTAAGTAAACCGACATAACTATTGTCCGCAGTATGAACAGAGAACCTGCTAAAGAAAAGGTTGAAGAACTTGATTACATACTTGTTCTACTGATTGATGCACTGAAGTGAACCCGACTACTCGACATGGGTTTTTTTTCTCGTAAAATTATTGAATATTTTCAGCAATGATGCGACCACGGACAATTGACGATGATAACAGGTATAGAGTTTTTGTTCTATTCAAAAATACAGGATACTTATGGAACCATTTGTTAGGTGCGTACATCAATAAAAATCGTGATCAAATAAAATAACACAATCAATTTGAAATACATTCTTTAAATATCTGCTATACGGTCTTGTGTACACAATGCTAAATTGATGTACCCAGCCACTTAATTGGGTTTTATGGATGGTTAATGATGATTTCAATGCCTTGGTCTGAAGGAACCAGGTAAAACTTATTTGATGAGACAGGAAGATCACCATCAATTCATTGTCTAGAGTCGAGTGGTTTGCTGGAATGTGAAGATTGATTAAAGATTATCCATTTTATTGGGAACACCCTAAAAAGATTAAACTTGTAGACAACAGCAGCTCATAAGGAAACTTTAAAGTATGGAAAATGTTTAATGTTATCAGTCTTGCACACTCGAATGCCACAATTTTAGGCGAATCAGGTGGTGCATAGTTGGACTTTTATCGGGGGGAAATATTTATTGAATGGTCTAAGGATATGGTATGCACAATCATATCATTATAGATATACGGTTTTCCAACCCCTGTGTTAAGAAGATTTAAGAAGTGTACTACCTTGAACAAGTTTTCACTTATTCCAGACAATTTGTCATGCATACATTTCTTTGTTGTATTTGCCACAATGTTTTACTTTGATGAGCAGAGCAGAAAAAGTAGGAGTATCCACTTCCAGTGCACGCACGCGTCAGACTTATTGTGCATTGAATTTTATTGCAAAACGTGCACATTAGCGTATTTTTATGATGTAAAATTTCACGCTTCCATTCATAATTTACAACCATCAGCCATAGTTTCAGTTTATCAGATCTTCCATTCTTTTAAACTTATCTGCTTGCAAATTTCAAATGCATAGTATTTATCTTTTTTTGAAATTAGTCGAATAGATATATTAAGTTATATGGAGTTTTGAAGTACATGAGTAAGATGTACATTTATGGTTCATAAAATTAATGCAATCATTAATACATTTTTTTCATTGTTGTAATTAAAATATTGCTTTGCAAGCATAAAATAATATTAGTTACTACGAACAAGCATGATTTTACATAATGAAAATGGTAAGGGAAAGACAAAAAAAGTGTGAAGAGCTACTCATCACTAGCCATAGCCATCATGATCGTCGCTGCTTCTACAAAAAAAGCAGCATAGAGCTTTTATTTTACCTTAGGAGATTCCGTTTTGAATACTAACAACGTCTCCATCTACCTATATTAAACCGACCTTGAATACAATCATTCTCTATTTTATTCGAGAAGAGGATCCAGCGAGCGTGTCTATAAAACGATTGTGAGCTTTGTACTCTGAATTAAGGATGAGTTGAATTAGTTTATAATTTTTTGTTGCTCTCTCCACTGCTTGCTATTAGAAATGCATTGAATCAAGCAAAAAGTATAAAAAGGTTAAAACGGTTGGCTGACTGGACGTGGACAGCTAGTAATGATGAATGATTTGAAAACGATTGTTGTAGTGTAAGTAATCTGCAATGTTGCCCTATCATCTTGATGAGATGCTCTTCAAACAAAACTCGGCTGGACCACAGAGAAACCTTGCACTTATATGTAAAATGGCTTGGTTGTATTGTTTGTAAAATTGTAAATACTAAGTAATGTGAAGAACTCATGAAAATTTCGCTCGAGGCTCAATTGAATAAAATAAAATACTTTTATTGGCAATGGGAGTTACTTCAGATTTACTACAAGAGGATTATTAGGTATTCTAGGCTCAGAAACAGAAAGATGCACAAGAGGGATTGCCTTTTGCAGGCAGATGCTCTTTTACAAGCAAAATGTTTATCATCATCATTGTAAATTTTTAGAAAAAAATATGAAACATTTTAAGAATTCAAGTGGTCAATTGGCTTTTTACAAAGCTTATGACAATCGTATGCAAATATAAAAATAAATTGTAGTAGTATTGTACCAGTAGAATGAGATGCCTTGAACATCTAAACGAATTTTTTACGTGCCACAATAACTTTTTAGTCATTCATTAACGAACAAAACAACGTTATGTATGATGACGTGAGTTGAACAATGTTGAAATAAAAGTATGTGCTAGCTTGTACTGTACAAATCATAGTACAATCATGAAGATGGTGCTCTTTGCTTGACATAACACACATATTCCACCTACCTCAACGACAAGTTAGTTCAATATCTTACGTGTCCCTTACTAGTTGCATGCAAGCCAACTAATTTGTATTTCCACCTGTGTCAGGACCTGTTCATAAATAATAATAATTTCAGTTATCCATGAATAAAAAACGCAAGGCTAGGTACTTTTCAATATTTTTTATTGCAACAATCAGTCTGGTGTAAGTATGGTTATTACATGATAGCACAATGGGCTATGTGTCATCAGCGCAGTAACTCTCGGCATCATCAGTGTCGATAAAAAAGTCTTTATATTGTTAGCTGATATATAATATGTAAAATGTGAAGTAAACAAGTGAAGAGTGTCTACCGAGTCTTTTGATTTACAAAAGTAAATTGTGCCCAAGATTATACACACACCTCCAATCATTCATTCACCCAGCATCACACAAACAAAGGCGTCTAAATTAATTATAGGTCTCAAGAAACTGTGCTGATAAAGTCGGTAAGCAAAGTAATGCATAATAAAAATGTAGTACAAAAAATTGGACAGAGACAATAATAATTAATGTTACAGACACAACATTACTTGAAAATATTACAGAAACCCATATTATGCGTGTACTATTAGCATTAGCACTGCTTCTTTATTATCTCGTTGCACATTAAACTGGATGATGGATCCGTATATATTACAATTTTTGCTTACGTCGGCGGCGACACATAATGCCAAAAAAATACAACAAAGGAAAACATTATAACTGTTATCACTACTACTACTGCCATGAACTACATTCATACATAACATGAGGTTACATTCTTCTTTCTATCCAGTTTAATCTTTAGCAGATAATGAACGAGCCACCAACATTTTTCATTTTACATTCTATCAAATGTTTTTATTGATTTGTGGATGATATTACTGAACACTTTTTGGAATGTATTTCTCTGTGATTTCGGCATGCAATAAAGAATATGATGTGACCATGTTTCTCCATGTGATTTCAGTAATATATAAGTGCACATATTTTCGTGTGAAGTATTATAGGCTTAGGTACTATATAGCATGCTAATTATGCTATACTGTAGGTGAAGTATATCTGCCAAATTGGTTAATGAAAAACAGTTGGATTTCGTTTACAGCCACATTTAAGTCATGGACTTATTTGTACATGTTAATTGAAAAACTCTTGTTTCGAATTTCTTAGTATTTTTATGATACTATTTGGATTTTTATAGCATATTACAAAATAAAAAAATGTTAAAACCATAAAAACTGCATAAAAATCGAGACGGTGCGATTAGGGGAAAAGTTTTAGAAATGTTTGGGAGAAGTTATATGATACACATTGTATGCATTTTATATCCATCATTATAACATAACCACAGTAAAATCTCTACTATTTTGCATATATTTAGAGAGAAAGAGGAAACGATTGTTCCTTCGTTCATGTCAGCTTTTCTTTGAGGTTTTATGCAAGGATACTCAACTGAAAGAGGGTTCTTTTCTTCAGCAGGTTATGAGGCTGAAATAACTTGAAATTTTTCGGCGTTGACTCGCTTTACATGATGATGTCGCTTAAATGCAAGGCCATGAACTTTAACGAAAAGCAATAGGGGTAAAAACCACCGCAGACAACTGCGAGTGCAGAACACATAAATATTTCTTATTTCCCTGCTTCTGTACATAAGTAAACTCTTCTGTTTTTAGTCGTTAACTAGCAGCCAGTCAATGTAGATGGGTAGGTATACAACAGTATTTACTATTGTAAGCGAACAATACTGTTTTTGACAAGACAAACGCACCGTTTCTGAAGGCCTATAACTTTTATTTTCCTTCGCCAGATTTCACTCGGAACGATATACATACCTTCTTCCTCACAAAGCTGTAATATGCCAACTGTAAACATTCTAAGCAGCATCACTGCCATCCCACCGTCACATCATTTTTATTTATTTCCAGAGAGCGTTCCAGCAGCACGGCTACTGGAAGTTGTAAATTCAGACGCATTTTTTACACTTTATAGCTTCAAGTTCAAAGAATTGCCAACAAAGGGGTGTAGTATAATCATCGTTGTCAACTATTCAAACATATAAATGCAGTAAAAACAGCATTGCTTACCAATACTCTTTATCTTGGTGGGTTGACGCGATTCCGACAATGAGGTGTATATATGTAGCAGTGAGAAAAAATCATAAAAAGAAGTAGTTTGGAGATAAATAATGAGCTTGTGATGATGTGATACTTTTTGCATAATCCGCAATACAAGCAGCAGTCATGCAGCGTTTCATTTGCCGTCTGTTGTTGTTTCGCTAATGCTACTGGAGAAACTCTCCTACTCAACTCCTGTAACTTCAAAAAATGGAGTTTGCCTCTGTTAGAAATATGTATGTAACCACAAAGAAAAGAAGCCAAGTCAACTGTGCTGTTGTTTGTTGCTGGTCTGTGACTTTGACCACCCGGCTTGACTAGTGCTACAGCGTCTTCAATTTCACTATCTGCAGTTTGAACTGTTTAACTGAGTGTCTTGCCTGGCAGTTGACGTGAATGCTGGGGTTAGTACCATCAGACAGATCAAAACGCGGCATCGTTTCTCAAGTCCATGCATATGTATAAAGGAATTATGTACAAAGGGGTTGCTTTTTATACAAAAACATTTTCTTTTTTTGCACTACGTATATTTGCGGTTGACAGAACTCAAGTGAAGAACCCCAAAGATTATTGTACAAAATAAACCAAGGCCAGGCCACGTCATGAACCAAACACAATTCTTTGTAAAATGCCATAAAGTGGAATTTTACAGACACGTCTTATAAAAAATATAGTTTAGCGTCAGAAATAGAGAAGCAAACTGACAAAATATAAGTTTTATACATTTTTAAAATTCATATAAATTTTGAATCAGACTTAGAATTCAATAACCAAACTTGCTGGTAAATATTTTTAGTTTATAATTTCACAGTTCATCGTACCATTTTACATGCATGGTTATGCATGTAGTGATGTATTTCTTCCTAGACGTGATAATCATTTTCTGTCGGCTTATCTTAAAAGTTTAAGTAGTAAAAAGGCCATTAAATCATTTAGAATTGGCCAGAGTAAGATCATAGCTGTTTGTGTGAGCAAAACTACGAATTCTTGTTTTGTTTTATGCATAAAGATAAAACCCAACAAGTTGCTTCTGTTATCTGTTAAAATACTCTCCAACTCCACCGTAGTTGGTCGCTACGTTTTTTTCATTTATATTGTCATCATGTTAGCTCCTTGTCTGTTTTTGCAGCTCCAATGCAGGAATTGCTAAGCAGATTAGGCTAATTTATGCTCTAAATTTTACAAGCGTATTTATGTGCGGACTTTAGGTTGCAGTGATGCTGCAGTTTCTTAAGATCCATATAATCCACGCATATTTTAGTAGTGTGATCATATGCCACACACACAGCATCATAGCATAAAAATTTGTAATGGCCACATCATTTGTGTACATTTTAAGTTTAGTCAGGAAGACAAGATAAAAGTTGGACATACGATATGGCTCCAATATTAAATAGGTTGTAAAAGTAAGTTGATGAATTTGGTTTTTAATTACATACAACAACATCTTTTTACTGTTTGAGAAATGTCTCCATTTATGTCTCGGTACTTGGACGATTATGTTTGTTTGGGAAAACTTTAGTGAAATAGGGTGGGATGTGGTGCACTGTGTAGACAGAATGTTCAAAAGCAAACTCTTCCTATACAGTAAAATACGTCTGGGGTTATCATAATCCGATGACACTCAAGGTTATTTTTTAATCAGAAAGAAATGAATCGAAATGGGACAGATGCATTCGTAGTAGAAGAGACAATATTTATGTATGTCGTGAGTAAATACTTAAGCATATTTTCCTAATATGTACATATGACATATGTATACCAATTATTTGTGTTTAAGGATATTATTTCATTTAATATGGGAAGAAGGAACGATCAAATCGTAAAGAGAACTTGTATTAAGCCTGCATTATGTATGTGCATGCTTACGCGCCATGTTGACACAAAAATCTTTTTGTCACAAGTCACTACAAATGACCCGACTGATATATTTTGCAACGTACAATTTAAGTTACTGTGTATCACACTTCTTCATCTAAATAATATTATTTTTCAGCAAAATTAATCTTCAACTTATTTGAGTATTTATGGGTGTATCAAGAATTAAGAGCATTTTTATTAGCAAGAGGTTCTACTTGTATTTTCAAAACTAGAATAAAAAACCATCCCAATATGTACATTGAGGTAACTTATCAAGACAACTTTTGTTTGTATCTTCTTGTACATTTATGTTTTAAACTTTTACACGTTTCACTCTCACTCTATGTACTTAAATGATCAAATTACTGTCTGAGTTTATGTTGCAGTTACTTTGTCTTAATGTATGTATTTATAGTGTTGTAACATAATCGCAAAGATCACCTACTTTTACAACTTTTACGATGTGATGTTAACATTCTTTGTTCATTTCAGAATGTCACGCTTCATTTTCACTGTTCACTCTTTTGTTTATCATTGTCCACTCCTGACTTCTGATTCATGCCGCTTTTGGTAGCAGAAGATAGAGATTTATGTTCGTGTAAATGAGTCTTTAGATTAGTTTAGATTGCAAATTGTGTGAAAACATGATTTTTTTATGTATTTGAAATACCAGTTCCTTATTGTTTGTCCAACGATACTACTCACTTTATTAATCAAACTACATGTTCGTTATTTATTTACTGATGTTTTGTTAATGTTTCTTAATTGCTTGTTCCATATCGTTTACTTTACATGCTATTTGCAAAGCAGAGATGAGATAAAAGATGACACGAGTGACCATTATGAACATTATAGATAAAGAATGGGAGTTCTGTACCATGACCTTATAAATAAAACAACATGCATGTCTCATTAAGGAATTAAGTTGGGACAATAACGATTAATAGTTGTCATTTTGTTGACTGTCTACCATGCATTTCGCTAAATCGACTTTATGAGCAAAATATATTATAACAGAAAACAAAAGGACAAACTAGGATATTACAACTCACGACAACTTCGTAAACAAATACCAAACCCAGACTACAATAATAAGTGAAAAGAAAATGAAACTGTTTTTGTTGAAACATGAAATGTATATACAATGAGAGTGATCATTATTCCTAATTAGTAACTACTGTTGTTCGCATTTATTTAGAATGAAGTATGCAAAACAATCAATCACAAATGTTAGTATTTAGGTAGTATGGATTTCACATGCGATTTTGGACATAAATATAACCTTGATTTTCAAAAAAATAAGTTCTTTTTGCTGTAGTAAAGAGTTGGATTTCTGTTAGGAAAGTACGAAATGAATTTGATTAAACTTACTGGCTGATGGCATCAGCTTGATGCTATCAAAAAGCAGTATAAAAATCAACGAGTGAATTTATTTCCATAATAAGTATATAAAAATATCAAAACTTTTTATCAGAGCAATCAGCCCATTGTTGAAATTCATTGTTTAGCCTCAATGGAGCACAACCTTTTCATGATTTGCATGAACCATTTTGTGTAGTGTAGGTGTTTTTATTATAATTTCAATCTTCCAAACAATCTTTTCTTTATTGCACAATTTGGTACAGTGGAAGTCATGAGCAAACACTGTTGGGT